>JAADYG010000480.1:0-24779 GCA_023338115.1 Phytopythium boreale
GGGGGGGGGGGGGGGGGGGGGGGGGGGGGGGGGGGAATATCACCGTTGGTCGTGCTTCTAACTGGGGACGACACCCAGCAGACGTTTGCAGCCGAAGCACTGGCGAATATTGCTACCAGCGCCAAGGACAAAGGTGCAGCAATTGTGGCAGCTGATGCGATCACACCGCTCGTTGAGCTAGTCGCGCTCGGAAACGACGAAGCGAAATTGAATGCCGCCCAAGCGATCCGATGTCTCGCGCGGTACACGCCTACCAGGGCTGCAATTTGCAATGCGGGCGCTGTTCCACACCTGGTTGCGCTGATATGTGGCGGCAGCACGGGTCAAAAATCTGCCACAGCCGCCGCTCTATGGATTTATCCGGGGCCGCTTCATGTGCTGCGGACATCACAGCTGAAGGAGGCATTCCTCCGCTGATTGCGCCTATCCGCGACGGCGACGGCGACCACAAGACAAACGCTGCAGGGGTTATACGTAATCTGGCTGCAACACCCGCGAACCGAACTTCGATTGCCGCGGCGGAAGGGACCGCACCACTTGTCGAGCTTCTGCGTGCAGGGAATGATGAGCAGAGGACCAACGCGCTTGTGGCGATCCGAAATCTCGTGTTGAGTGTAGAGAATCATGCCGAAATTATCGCAGCCGGCAGTATCGCGCCGCTTGTTGCTGTAAGTCGTGACGGCAACGACGCGCAGAAATCGCAAGTGGCGACTGCTCTGCAGGATCTGGCACAGAATAACGTGGGCTGCGCTGAAATCGCGAAGGCAAACGGCATCAAGCCGTTGTTGGAACTGCTTCGGAACGGCAGTTCAATCCAGAAGGGTAGAGCTTTAGTGACGATCTGTCGTTTGGCTTCAAACGGCCAGTGTCAGGAGCAGATAGCTACAGGAAATGGGGTCCGGCCGCTTGTTGCGCTTGTGCGTCAAGGAAGCGAAGATCAGAAGACGATTGTAGCTGCAGCGTTACAGAATCTGTCCAAGTTTGCGCGAAACCGCGCTGCTATCGCTGCTGGTGGTGCGATACGGCCGCTAGTTGGGCTCGTGCGAAGCGGAAACAACTCCCAGAAGGAAAATGCCACGGCAGCTCTGCAGGGTTTGTCAGAAGACTCGAAGGTCCGAGCTGCGATCGTAGCATCCGGCGGTATTCCACCGTTACTTGAACTCCCCGGCAGCAATAATGATGACCAGGGGACGCGTGAACCGACATCGACGATCGACACGGAGCGGCGTGGGGCGTGCGGAGAAGAGGAGGATTAGATAGCAACGCATGCCCACCCGATGTCTGCACACCGACACTGAGGACGAGTTTAACGATCAGAGGCAAGAAACTGCTGCTACTGGTGCGTCGGCGGAAAGCTATTGCTGCTTATCGCGAGTACAACATGGGCCACACCAAATCCGGTATCTCGATAATGGCTCAAGCTTAGTGGCTTCGATTCCCAACTGACTACCTGTTGTATTACGCTCAGAGCAGCTTGCTGTCGACTTGCCAGCTTACTCCTGCTGATCGTTCAAGACTGACTAGTGTTGATTCAGGCTTGATTGATGACTAAAACCAATCAGTAAGTTCTATTACTTCGTGAATGGTAGTGGCATGGCTCCGTTTCCATTCTTTTCGCGCGTGGCTCTGGGTTCGAGACGACACTGGGCGAACCGACGTTCACATGTTCTTCAGAGCGATCGCTGGACGGTTCCGAGGGTGATGGAGGACCGAGATACACATCTGACGTTAGAATAACGTCTGTAAGCAAAGGATTAGCGGCCAGTCTTCGCAAAGCACGCCTCGCCTTAGATTTCTGACCATCGCTGCCGTCGCGCGCCATCGCGATTAGCAGAGGGACGCCATCGCACGCGTAGATCTCGGCGGTGTTCTCTGCACTTGCCACGAGACTGCCCAGCGCTGAAGTAGCTCTGAACCTCTGGGTGCTGTCGCCGTCGCGAAGTAACTCGACAAGTAGCTGGATGCCGCCAACTGCAACAATGCTCTTTTGTTTGAGAGGGCACACGGCCAGGTCTGTCAGCACACCTGCCGCCATCGCCTTGTGTTCGTCGTTTCCGTCGCGCAACAGCATGGCTAGTGGTCGGATTCCGCCCGCCGCACCGATTGCAGCCCAACAGCAGTATCGTGGGCGAGGTAAAAGAGCACGGTAATTTCTCTCGACTTGTTTCAATCTACGCCCGTCTCTAATAACGCGGCCCGCGCTGGAATGTCGTCCGCGGCGACGATAGCAGCGCGATTGCCGACCCATCTCGTCAAGTGAGCCAAGCCCAAATCGGCGTGCTTCTTGTGCTCAGTGGTTTCGCATCGCAACAACGAAAACGAGCAGCGAGATGCCCCCTGCCGAGGCGGCGGCAGTCTTGAATGCAGGATTTCTGGACAAATGTACCAGCACCTTCACTGCGTGTCTTTTGTCTGTCAGTGTACCTTCTGGTCGATGTCACCACTCCTCATCAACACCAAATAGCTCGGGATCTCGTCAGGAGTCGGAGCTTCTTCAACTTGCATAGGTCGAGGTAGTCGAGTGATCCTGCAGCGGAGACTCAGCAATCCATCAGCTTGGAACAAAAACATACTTCGAAGTAAGAAATCTCATGCACCTTCCGACCGTCGGCTCGCAATACCTGTTAGATGGAGAGGGCTGTCGCTGGTTCGGGGTGATCTTCGGCATTTTGAATCGGAGTTTCGTCGCTTTGGATAGGTCGCGGTTCCTCGTCAGCCGTCATCGACGTCTCGGACGCATGCCAAGAGCACATGGATGCCTCCAGGGCCCACAGTCGAGTTGTGGCACGCCTCGTTCTCTGCCAGCTTCATCAGGGTACCCTTTGCATGCGCTCTCTGGGTATTGCAGCCTTTGTGCGCCAGGGAAACCGGGGCGAGAATGCAGCCTGCTCGCATGATTGCGTCGTGTTTGTCGACAGACCGCGCGAGCTCCCACAGTGCCTTGGCCGCGGCCGCCTTCTGCTCCGCAGTGCTGCTTTGAAGACACGGCACGAACACTGGGATCGCGCCAGCGTTGACGACATGCTACTGGGCTGCTGCGCTTTGTACCAAGCGCTGGAGAGTGGCGAGCGCGTTCTCTCGTTCCTCATCGGTCCGATTGCTCGCCATCGCTTGTGTGAACGGCTTCGTCTTTTGCTTGACTGCTGCAATCGTGCAAGATTCGACATGTGAATTTTGGGTTTTTGGAAAAGTCCCATCCACCCAGCAGAAAAACTCTTGGGTGTTTTGCGTTATAAACGAATGCACCAAGAATCTTGGTCCGATAGATTTTTGGTCCAAGAATTTATCGAAGATCATTCTCATAAACGTCGTGAGCCCCATTTCCGACGAATCATCATCCAGAATACAGTTGCATAGCTCATTTTACGTCATTTTACTGGTCAATAATGTACTGAAATCGCTCTGCTCGCCATCAAGCGCCATTTTCGAACTGCAAGTCTCACGTGGTGCTGATGGCCCAACGGCGCACCGACCACGAGCGAGAGAACGCGCTGGCCGTGCTGCGGTGTCTGGCCGAGAGCTCGGCCGGCCAGACGCCGCTCGTGGAGGCTGGCATGATCCCCGTGTTCGTCTCGAAAGTCCGGCGCGGCACCGACGAGCAGAAGACAACCAGTGCCAGCGCGTTACGGGACCTCGCGGGGCAACTCGAGAACCACACCGCCATTGCGAGCGCCGGCGGCATCGACGCTTTGGTGGGCCTTGCAAAAGACGGCAACGCTGCACAGAGGGAGGAGGCGACCGGAGCGCTGCTGAAGCTCGCGGAGAACAAGGCAAACCACACACTGATTGTGGAGGCCGGCGGCATCGACGTGCTGATGGCGTGCGTCCAAGAAGAAAACGATCGCGGCCATGAAGACGACGAAGCGAGCTCAAAGGACTCAAAAGTACGGCAGGGCTTTACGGTTGGTGTGGCTGTCTCGGTGGCGGGTACCTGAGGCGTTAACGAACGCATCGTGGTGTGTAATGTTGCAGGATCACATCACGTCTCCGCTCCGAGACGACACGGCTAAACATAAGAGCGAGCAAGATGCCGACAACACGAGCGTGGCAGCTGCTGAAAAAGCGCCAAGCCCATTGCCAGCCAACATCCCGCAATACGTCGTGCTGGTGAAGGATGGAGGCGACGACGAGAAGACACACGCCGCGTCTGCGCTATTCGACTTGAGCGCAAGTGACGCGAATCAGGACGCAATTGCAGGTGCAGATGGCATCCCAGCGCTGGTTGAGCTACTTCGCAGCGGCAGTGAAGCGCAGAAGACGAACGCGGCTGGTGCGCTGATGAATTTAGCGAAGAACGCTGCTATCCAGCCAGCTATCCTCGCCACGGGCGGTGCTCACGCGTTGGTTCGAACAATGGGCGACGGAGAGCTGGGGACATTCGCAGCAGCGGCGTTAGTGAATTTGGCTGCGCACACCCCGAGCCATACTGCGATAGCCGAGGCAGATGGGATTTCCGGCCTGATCGGGTTAACGCGTCACGGAAGCAGACCCCTGCAGCTACTCTCTGCCATGGGGCTAAGCGTTTTGGCAAAAACTCCGACGGTGGCGACGACGATCTACAGCCTGGGCGGCGCTTCGGCGCTGTTTCTTTTGGCACGTCGCGGCACCTCAGAGCAAAGGACCCACGCCAACCGAGCCCTTCGGAGAATGGCAAAGGCCGGCGCGATCGATCCGAAAATCTTGGCAAGTGATGGAGAACTCCAGGCAACAGCAAAAGCCGCGTTAACAATCCGCGGCGAGGAGTCCAGAGACAAAAGAACCGGCGACTCGGTCGATGACGACGGGAGTCTGAGTAAAAGGATAAAAACTGAGCCGTGAGCACCGGACATTTTTTATACAACACATGCAACCGAGTTTTGAATGACAGCGATCTCCATTCTCCGCCGGTGGACCCAGTACAGCGATGGCCTCCGCAAGACCAGTTGCGGCCTCATTCGAGCGGTGGACAGTCAAACGATACACAGCGCGCACGGCGGTAGTCTTCTTAGCGACCTACCAGCACGTGCCAACGCGATAAGTGGCGTCACCACTTCAGCGCCTCGACGATCAAAACGACAGTACCTGAGCCAATCGACAGGCTCGAGATCGCTGCTACAGCGAGCGCCTTCTGTTCGTTTTTACCGTCTTCCACCAACACGAGCAGCGGCGCGACCCGCAATCGCTTGCTCTGGAATGAGGCATAGTGCACAACCACCCCGCAGCGGTTGTCTTCTGACCTTTTGTTCCACCTCGAAATGCTGTTTGCATCGCCCAGTCAGGTGGACCCAGAGGTCTCACCGGCAAGCATCACAGGCACCCCCGCATAGTTGAAAACTCGTTGTGCTTGGAAATGCGGATCGCGCGTTGGCACTTGTCAACATGCTCGCCATCAGTCCGGGTTGTCAACCGGCGACGTGTAAAAGATGCTCGACCAAAGTCTGTGCAAGCGTTAGATGCATTCGTGAGGCGGCCATTCGATGATGAGCATCTCCTCTGATCTCTCTAGTAACCGTGTTGATGCACCCGCTGTCTATTCCAGCTCGCGTTTGACTCTCTTCGCGGGCGGCGCGGGGATCGGCTCATCATAGTCGACCAGGCTGCGCAGAATGCTCTCGGCAAGCTGCTTCGCTTGAGCGTCCCCATCACGCTCCAGTGCTGTTAGCGCACGAATGCCTCTGGCTTCGACGATGAGCTTGCGCGTTCGCACGTCCTCCTGTTGGGGTGCACATGGCGGTGCTGCCCCGACTACACACCACAGTGTCCACTTGGACATTAGGACACGGACAGGAACCATCTGCATGTTGTAGACGAGGGCAGGAGCGAACATTCTAGATGCCGACTGGTCTAGAAGCTGTTAGGAGCCACCGATTGTGTCGAGGAGGCATGAGTGGCTGCCAGGCAATCGTGAGCAGTGGGAGCACTGCGGTCGGGAGCAGGACGTCTAGATTTCGCTTCGATCAATCGACTCATTTTCCAATTTCCACTCGACCAAGCAAGTTGTCACCTCCGCTAGCTTAGACAGTGCGGCTGCTGCAGTGCTGGCATAGCCGCCACGTCCACGCTGCACCAATGTAAGCAGCGCCAACACTCTGTCCGTCACCTCCGGGATGGACTGCGCTTCTTCACGTTTCGACAGCTTTGCCAGGATGTGAACAGCGGCAAACTGGTCCTTGTCTCTTTGCATTCGCGCGACGAAGATGCGGACCCCGCCTCCGCTCGCGATAGCAGCCAAGCACTCTGGATTGGACGCCAAACGCATCAGAGTCTCTCCAGCAACGTCTTTCTGGCGACCGTCGCCTTCTTGCACCATTGCGAGCAACAACGGAATCGCGCCGGCCGCCGCGATCGCCGCGTGGTTGGCCGGATTATCAGACAGAATACAGAGAATATCAACAGCAGAGGCCTTTTCGGCGTCGCTCCCACTGGCTATGCTCGCCACTAGCACTGCGAAGCCGCCTTCCTCCGCGACTAGTCGCTGAGAGACCGGGTCATCCACTAAGCTCTGAAGCGCGGCCAGAATTTGCTCCATCTCGGCCATGTTGCTTGTCACCGCTTCTGACTATTTGGGCGGCACACTGTCCGCGCGTTGGAGCGACGTTCGTGCAACATTATAAGTGACATGTGAACGAAACCCCCCATGAAGCGTCAAGCGTCTACCTTGTTTAGGTTGACGCTCGTCCTATATAAGTACCACTTCGCTTTGTGTTTTGGCGAAAGTAATGTGGCTTGGAGCTCCCCATCGTGCCATGTTGAAGGCGACCCGAAATCCGTCACCCACCATCGTCACAACATGCCGGCGCGCGCTCTTTCCCCCGCGCCTTGCTCTTCCACCCGCGGCCACTGCGAGGCCGATGCCTTGGAGCACCAGCCGCAGTGATGCGCGCGCTCGCCCAACGTGAACGTACGTCTTATACACTAACCATGGACGGCCGCGGCCGCTCTGGAGTCGATGCCCTTATGCGTTCCAGTTGGTAAGGTGCGGGGGGTCCTTGCTTGCGTAGTTCATCGGGAAGCCGAGACGCGGATGGTAACACTGTGAGCTGTGATGGTGTATGTGCTCTTGGTCGCAGTTTGCGGGCTCCAGGAGCAGCGGATGGCCAACAGGCAAAACTAGTGCAGACACAAGCGACAGGGGCGGTCCATCTACGCGCCAAGCGTCAGTCCGTACCATTCCGCCTGACTGCGGGCCGAGCAAGTTCACAGGCCACTTGACGTTAAAAGAGCACCAGCTGCGGGAGTGACTGCACCGTTGTCATGAGCAGCGGCGGCGTCTCGACGGTGGCCAGCAGCGGGTCCACGCTCTCAACAACAGCAGGAGAGACTCGTTGACCGCTATTTGCGCCGCGACCGCCGCTGCAACAGTAGACCAGCAGCAGCAGAAGCTACTCGACGGTTGCCAAGAGCGGCGGGAAGGCCAGCGACGGCGGGGGCAGCGACTGGGCAAGCAGGACGAGCAATGATATCGCCTTGGGGGATGCAGAGCGTCACGACAACTCACAACAGAGGTGAAAACGACGAGATCGAGCCCATCAGCGTCTTTGCCGACTCCGAGACCGTCCAGATCTCAATCCCTGGCCTGAACACCAGCGAAGACGACCACAAGCGGGAGGCGCCACAGAGTAAATGTTCGTAGTGTTCACATTATATGAGCGTAAGAGATGTTTGGGACCTTGCGGGTTGTGTGTGTACTGGTAGTTTAGAGTGCTCTTGGGGACCGGCAGCAGCGATACGAGCGCGTCCGGAGCGCACCGACGCGAGGGAAACGCGTTGGACGGTTCGTCGAACGACTCGCCGGAGCGACTCAACGGTCGCCGTAGACGTCAGCAACAGCAAGATCAAACCTCGTGTCGTGCCCAGGTCCAAGCATCGCTCTTGCGAGCGCTCGGCCTTGATCCGCCTCGCCGGTCGCGCTTGGCTCGGATGGCAGTCGCCTGTAATGTTGCGCAGCACCTTCGCGGCAACCTGCTTCTTGTGAACATCACCACTGCGCTCCAGCTCCTGCAAAATTTGGTGCTCCACCAGTGAAAGCAATGAGTTCGCACATGGCCAAGCACTCGGATATGCTGAGTAGTTAGTATCCACTGCCGTGTTGACCCAAGGCGAGCAGCGCCGAGATCTCGTCGTCGAGATGAGCCGCAGTCTGCATCGTCTCCGATCGCCAAGGAGGCGTCAACCATAAAGCTCGTGCTTGTCCTCTCGATCCTTGCCTTTGGTCTGTGCTGAATGCCTGACGCTTCCTCTCTCTTAGAGCGACCTTCGTGCAATTTTCTTTCAACTTGAAGTACCTGCGACGTGGTCGAGCAACCTTCACGCAACATGCCACGATATCTGCGACGTGTGTTGGATACAGCACCATGTTGAAGCGCGGAGCCTTCCGTATCCTTGTTGAGTCCAACGCGGACTTGCTACTGACTTTGAGTTGTCGAGGACCTGGACTTTGTGTGCCTGGCTAGCGCCACCACGCCGTGAGCGATCGCGATGCTGTGCCAGTTTGGTAGTGCAGGTCGCGGATGGCCTTGATGTGACGCCGCTGCACTGGCAGTGCCACTCGCGCCGTTCAGTTCGACAACCCGTTCGGGCCGCCACCGGCTGACGAGGCCGCACACACTCGCGATGCCACTAGGAACGCATTTACCCCACTGGAACACGTCGCCACGCGCGGTGACGGCAGCAGATGAATCGCCCTGAGCCGTGATGAGGTACACCCGATCGCTTGCACTAGCTGAAGCAACAGGATCATCTTCAGTGCCACAACTTGGAATCGCAACTCGAGTCGGCAGGTAGCAGCACCCATCAACGAGCATGCTGGTGGCTGGTCCATCGTCCTCCCCGAGTCCTAGCTGGCCGTGCCAATGACACCCAAACGCCAGCACTTGTCCGTCCGTCGTCAGCACGAGCGAGTGGTCACTGCCACACGCAATATCAAGCGCCTCGCAGATGGTAGACGCGCCACCATCGTCATTGGTGCCTTCATCCCGAATGCCGAGCTCGAGCTTTGTTGGAGCCCCGACTTGACGATCGAGGATAGGAGTGTCTCCACCGAGCCCAAGTTGTCCGTACTCGTTGCTGCCCCACACAAACACGGCGCCGGAAGAGCTCATGGCTACAACGTGTTGCCGACCACAAGCGATGCGTCTCACTCGTTCACTGGGTAAGGTTGGCTCCAACGGGATTTTAACCACACTTGGCTTGTCTTGATCCGATGGAGCTGATGTTATCAACCCGGGAGCCTGTGATGCAATCGACGAAGCTGCGCGCTGCCACGAGTACAGATCGCCACTCGACGTCTGGGCGAGAACGAAGGCGTCGTTCACGACCAAGTGAGTAGCTGATGCCAGATCGACGATCGTCTTGGTCCGCCCGAGTAGCTTGCTGCCGCCTAGAAGGCTCAGGCAGTCGCCGTCTGCGTTCATCTCGACTTCTTCGATCATATCCATCGACAGTATTGGATCAAGAGCGTCCTCAGAGTTCGCTGGTAGATCGTTGGCGTTGTTTTGCGCAGTGAACGCTCGAAGCGGCTCCGGCGACTTCCACAAGTGAAGCTTTCGACCCGTGGAGACCACGAACATACCATTCGTTGCCGCCGCAGCAGCGACATTCCGCAGTCCCAAGCTAAATCACCAAAGGAACACCACCGAAGACGATCAGTCCCGCCGGATTCGCGGCAAGCAGAACGCACAAGAGTCTAAGACCATCAGTTGAGCAAGAACGTACTCCTCCAACTTCACCAGCATAATCGACGGCGTGTCCTTGTGTGCCGGCACCGCAACCTTGACAGGGCGTGCAGGATATCGCACGCCTATTTCGGAGGCGTTGTAGCGGTCCAACGCGTCGTGGAACTCGGTCTGCTCCTTCTCAGCAAAATGCGTGCTCCCGAGCGCGAAGACCCCGTCCTCATGGCAAAAGAGCAAGCAGTAAAGTGGAGAGCACGTGCGCACGCGAAGGACGCGCACACTGGGGCAAGTTGTGTGTGTCAGTGATTTGTGGAGCAGGCTGACAACATATCAGTTAGTTGCATACCTCTCTCGTAGCACGTGAGTCTTGAGCACTCGCTCGCTCCCATCGAACACACACACGACGACGTCGTAACTCGGTGACCGACGCTGCCGAAGCTGTTGCACCGTCACAGGCGTCACACTACTCGATATGGCCTCGATCGAGGCCAACCTTTGAGACAGTCGCCGCTGCCTCCGTTCAACTGGCGACCGCACACTCGCATCGCCAACGCTATGAGCGCTACTACTCAACGTCAGGTGGTCTGCACCGGAGATGCCTCGGCTCATGTAGTAGCTGGCGAATTGCTGCATCTGCGCGCGTCGCTTGAGACTGGCCAGCACATGTGTGAACGGGACGTTGACGACGGACGAGGGCGGCGTCTTGCCCCCGTCGTTGGCTACATGACCACTCGCCCCAGCTGTGAGCTTCGCTGCGAATAGCATATGCGGGAGGTACATCTTCCTCCACATAATGCGCACGAACTCGGGCTCGTCCAGCACGGAGCGTCGCCGCTGCAGCTCGTCAATCAGCACCAGTAGGTCGCGGCGCACATCTCCAGCCGTGAACGGCAGCAGCTCGCGCTGCAGCTCGGCCGGGCTGACGCCTCCGCGCCGCGAGAGCTCGTGGAAGAGCTCACGCAGCTGCACCTGCGCCGTCGCGTAGCACTCGCTGTGGCTCGGGTCCATCGTCTAGTGACCTCGTCTTTGGTCGTTGGTTGTGTCAATGCCCAAAAGCTCTCGCGCCCTTTCAGATCCCCGTACCTGATTCTAATGCATTGTGATCTGAGTCTAGTCGATCCGAGTTGATTTTTGACGAATCAAAGTTCTTAAATTAAATGAAATTCAAGTTATGCGAAGTTTAATTGGACGAAATTAGCAGCAGCATTTGAAATGGGTTGCCTGCCTCACTCGGAGCTTCCAAGCAGCTCCAAAGCTCGGACCGTGATGGCGCGGCGGCGGAGCGACGTCGAGCGGACGAACGGCGCTGCGCAATCTGGCGGAGGATGCGGACGCGCAGCGGTTGATAGTGGCGGCGGGCGGTGTTCCGCCGCTGGTGGCGCTCGTCCGGAGCGGCACGGACGCCCAGAAGACGTTCGCTTCCGAGGCGTTGTGGCATTTGTCCGAATTGGCTGAGAATCAGATCGTGATCGCGAACGCCGGCGGGGTTCCAGCGCTCGTGTCGCTGGTGCGCGACGGCGATGAAGTACAGAGGGAAAACGCGACTGGCGCGCTGATGAAACTCGCGGAGACCAAGGCGAACAAGGCGCTGATCGCAAAGGCCAGCGACGTTGCAGTGCTGTTGGAGATGATCCGAGACGTGGATGGTGGCGACGTGCCCAGTCCCCCAGCGGTCAATACCGAGGTGATTCAAGAAGAAATGGACGGGCCCACGAACACCAAGGGTCCAGTGAACCCGATCAGTAACGTGGCCATCAGGGCGCCCGAAGCGGGCAGTGCCACGAAGACTACCATCCCAGTGACCGTCGTTGGTGATGTGGAGATCACTATCCCGGCGCTGATGTCGGTGCTTCGTGAGGGTAGCGCGGCTGACAAGACCACGGCTTTGACTGCGTTGCTCGACCGTCCAGAGTGGGAAGACAACCCGCGGTTGATCTTCCGTAATGGCCTCGACGTGTTGTCCGACCTGCTGCGGGATTCAAGTGGAGCCAATAGGCTACTGGCTGTGAAAGCACTGAGGAGGATTATCACATTGCGTGGATGTTTGGCGAGACGGCCGTCCCCCAGCGCGATTCCTCCTCTGGTGGCGATGATTCGCGACGGATGCGACGCCGAGAAGCTGGAGGCAGCGCTGTTTCTCGGACGCATGATGGAACGGGACCCAGACTATCAAGCTGTGTTCGTGGAGGCCGGCGGCATTCCTGCACTGGTCGCTCTGCTGCAAGCTGGCAACGACGCTCAACAACGGACTGCAACAAGGTTACTGGACGTTCTGGCGGCGAAGAAACAACGAGCGAACCAAAGCGCTGTTGCTGCTGCGGGAGGAGTCCCAGCGCTGATCGAGCTCGCCAACAGCGACAGGGTCTACCCGAACAAGACAGTGAAGGCCATTTTGCGCAGGGTGTCTTTCCGCGGTGTGAGCCGATCGGTCATCACCAGCACAGCGTCGGTCTTCACCACGCTGCTCGGCGTCAACAACAACGACAGGCAGAAGTCACTAGTACTCGACCTATTGCTACGTTTGGCTGCGGAAGAAGTTGCAAGATCCGCTATTGCAGAGGCGGGAGGCATACCGCTCTTGATCGCCTTCGTGCGCAACGGCAACGACGCTCAGAAGTCCCTTGCGACCAGACTCTTGTCGTGTTTGGCAATACTTGGCGCAAACAAAGCTGCGATCATTGCTGCGGGTGGGATCCCGCCTCTTGAAGCGTTGGCGAAGGACGGGAACGACGACCAGAAGAGATCTGCTGCCGCGGCAGTATGTCGACTGACAGCGTCTAACGAGGCCGGAGCAACAACCGTGGGGCCGATTGACTGCACGCCTGACCCGATGCAAGCAGCGTACCACATGAAGCAGCTGAGGATCGGCGACCAAGTGATCAATACTACAGAAGACGACATTCTAACGTTGGTCGCATTGGCTAACGATGGCAGCACGGATGAGAAGGCGCAGGTGGCCTGTGTTTTGTGCCAGTTCGCGGCCGAAGGTCAGGGCTACGTGATCACTGGTGCAGATGGCGTCCAGGCGTTGGTCGCCCTCGTTCGAGACGGTGATAGTGGCGCGAAGATCTGTACACTACGAGCATTAGAACTCCTGGTTCTGCAAAACAACGCCGGCGCTGAGATTGCCGCCGAGAATGGCGTGCCAGTCTTGACTGCGCTGCTGGTGAGTGGCAACGACGACGAACATCGGACGATAGCGATTCGAGTGTTGCGGGGAGTGTCCGCTCGAAAAAGGAATACCCTGGGCATTACGTCAACAGACGTGTCAGCAAGGTTGGTCGAGCAGCTTCGCTCCGGGAACGACGAGCAGAAGGAGGTGGTGGCTGCTGCGATGCGGCAGTTTACGGTGTTCCCGGGGAACCAAGACGCAGTTGGCAAGGCCGGTGCGATCCCGCTGCTGGTTACGCTGGCAAGCGATGGCAACGCGGCTCAGAAAGTGGAGGCGATCGGAGCGTTATGCATGTTGGCTCAATGCCGTTCCAACCAGCGCCCGATCGCGGAATTAGGCAGCGTGTGGCTGTTGATATCGTCGATACGCGACGCCAACAACTCGCACAAGATGGAGTCGGTGTCCGCGCTGTGGGCTTTGGTCAAGTCTCTGCGAAGCGAAGCGACGGTCGAAAAGCTTGGCGTGATTCCGGCGTTGGTTGCGGTCGTACGTTACCAAAACATCAAGCGCGCTGCCGAAATGCTGCAACGCCTGGAAGAGCAGTAGTCGACCAGACAGATTGTTATCGCGGCTGGCGGCAGGTCGGCGTTGAAGGAGTGGGAGGTGCGCTGCAGCAACATGGAGGAGAAGACTTCAGAGACAGCGACGGGGAAGTCGCCTTCAGTTGTGAACGGCGTGTGCACTGTCACCACGACCGGAGCGGCCAGTTCGGCTGACTTGGACGCCGAAAGGGTCGGCGACAACGCGTTGCAAGCCTCGCCTGTTGTGAATGGCAGCGTCCCTGAAGCTCGATCTGCGAAAAGGGTGAGGCTAGACTAGTTTGGTGGCGAGTCGTGTGCTCCGGACAATGTCGACACCGTCTCGACTGCTCTGTTCTCAGGTTTTGCCCACCGCGCTCCAGTCCGATTAGCGTCGGCCGGCAATGCCAAAGCTCACGTCGCATCGGTCTCCAGCGACGCGAACGCCTTCGCACGACTCTTGGCTGGCAAGCGCACAAGGCGACCAAGCAAAAGGCATGCTTGCGCATTCCTGTGACGAACATCTCCCCCGTTGCAGTCGTGGCGAACGCGCCCTCAGTCCAAAGGTGTATCTACTGTATGTCTCATTTTCGTGTGGCTCGCAGCAAGGGGTGGGAACCCGACGACGACGCTTCGCCACCTGACTGCTCGTGTTTGCGCAACCGCGTCGATTGCCGGTCGACTGATTGACTGACGCGGCTCGGCGACATGTTCATGCGTCGACCCACCCAGTCGGCCTGATCCCCATCAGGATGCTGACGATTGCGCGCCATTTATGATGCACCCGTCACAGGCTCACCTGTCAAAAATGCACGCGTACGGTACCGTACTCGACACAACACAAATACACTCGTGATTGCGCGCCATTTATGATGCGCGACGAGCGAGACGCTTCCAATCGGCAACCCGTCCAAACATCGTCTGGGATACGTTTACTTTTAGGTACAGTACTATGGCAGACAGTTTACAACGCCACCTGTTGCTGACTTGGAAAGATCTTCTGGTGGGATTGGTCGATCAGGCGCCATACGTTTTCGTTAAAGTATCGCAACACCGGGCAAAAGCATAATCTACCGCGTCAACCGTTGCGTACCCTCAACCTAATCGAAACTACAATGTTCAACGGCAACCCCCCATTTTCCACCAATCACATCTACATAAAACCTATTTTCCACCAATCCAAGCCCGTAAAACACGAGCGGCTGACACTCAACACAAAACCCACCTGGTTTGCTCCGGCGGCAAGAGCGCGGCCATTCCGGAATCCGCGCGCCGCTGATCATCGGTCCTTCCTTTCCCCTTCCTCCGTCTCTTCCTCTCCAATCCCCCGCCACTCCCGGTCCGCGCCACTCGGCCACTCTGCGATTCGCCCGATGCTTGCTCGCCGCTGCTCCGCCACCCTCGCCCGTCGCGTCATGCCGCCCAACGCCGCCGCCTTGTCCACCGCCGCCAGCGGCAATGGCCTCAAGGCCGCCAACCTCGAGGTGCACCGCACGCAGGCGCCCAAGGAGAAGCTGCCCAAGGAGAAGCTCCTCTTCGGCAAGACCTTCACGGACCACATGCTCGAGGTCGACTGGGTCAAGGGTCAAGGCTGGGGCAACCCCGTCATCCGGTGCGTTCGTTGGGCTGGCGCTGCGCTCGAGTTTAATATGCCACGTCGTTCTTACCGCCTTGTCCGTGTTTGTGTGCAGCCCGTACGGCCCGTTCTCGCTTGACCCCGCCAGCGCCGTCTTCCACTACGCCCTGGAGGTGCGTGGTCGTCGTGTACGAGGTGTCAAGGCCACTGAATTTCTCATTGACGGCGACCTCTGTACGTTCCCTTCGGCAGTGCTTTGAGGGCATGAAGGCGTACGTGGACCCGAGCGGCAAGGTGCGCCTGTTCCGCCCGGACATGAACATGAAGCGCCTCAACCGCTCCATGAAGCGGCTGCTGCTGCCCGAGTTCGATGGCGACGAGCTGACCGAGTGCCTCAAGTGAGTTAACGGATGCTCTGGAAATTTTAGGCTTCAGCAGGATCGCTCACTATGAACCCTCTACGGCTGGTGAAACAGGGAGCTGCTGCGGCTAGACCGTGACTGGATCCCGGAGGGCGACGGCTACTCGCTGTACATCCGACCCACGGGTATCAGCACGCAGGCGTCGGTCGGCGTCGGCGCGTCCGAGAGCGCCAAGCTCTTTATCATCCTGTCGCCCGTCGGACCCTACTACCCTGGTGCGTCATCACCGTCGAACACTCTTCAACCTGACATTTGAAAAGAATCGGCTAACCTGCTGCGCCTGGTTGACTGTCATGAGCAGAGGGCTTCAACCCCGTCAAGCTGTACGCGACGGACCACTTCGTGCGCGCCTGGCCCGGTGGCACCGGCGGCTACAAGCTCGGATCGTACGTATCTGCTCATCAGTGAGCGGTTTGATCGCCTTTGGTCATTCAGTTTTGACGTGCGTGTATTGTGTCGCACCTGCTGTCTGTAGGAACTACGCGCCGGGTATCATGCCGCAGTACGACGCCGCGGAGAAGGGCTACTCGCAGAACCTGTGGATCTTTGGTCCGGACCACGAGATCACGGAGGTCGGCACCATGAACCTGTTCGTGCACTGGGTCAACGAGCAAGGCGAGAAGGAGCTGATCACGCCGACGCTCGACCGCGGTGACATCCTGCCGGGTATCACGCGCGACTCGATCCTGGGGCTCACGCGCGAGTGGAACGAGTTCAAGGTGACGGAGGGCCACATCAAGATGGCCCAGGTGCAGAGGGCGGTGGAGGAGGGCCGCATCATTGAGATCTTCGGCTCGGGCACCGCCGCCGTCGTCTCGCCAGTGTCGACCATCCACTACCAAGGCAAGGACCTCAAGATCCCGCTCGACGGCACGGACGGCCGCGCCGGCAAGCTCGCCGAGCGCATCTGGAAGTCCCTCGGCGACATTCAGGTGAGCTTCTTACTGACTGTCGCGTGAATTCCCATTGCCTTGACTAACCCTCCGCTGTTTGTGTCAATGCTATCAGTACGGCCGTGTGGAGCACCCGTGGTCGGTTGTCGTCGACTAAGCCGGCCCAACAGCATCGCATGGAGGGGATCGATGAACCGCTGAAGGGCGAAAGCAGTCGCGGACTTTTCGCACTGCGGCTGCTCTTGTAGATGACTGGGGAATGCTGCGGCTCGGGTGGACTGCTGTGATCGCATAGGGTCGCGACTTGAACAGTAACCTTCAATGTCGATATTTCACACTCACAATGTTTGAGAGCACGAGAGTGCTGTATTAGTGATGCGATGTTGCTAGACGAACCAGAGAAGATATCAGTTCCTGCTCTTAGTCAAGCGTAGCGTCACGGACTGTGACTTCGGCGCGCCTCACGGCATCTGACGACAGCGAGGCGATCGAATGCATCCGGCACGGAGGCGGTCGTTTGCCTAGATGCTGTGTCTGTTCTGGAGCAGCATGGAGGGAGTCGAGGGACTGAAGATCATCAGCGATACTGTTTTCTATTAGAAAACGCAGGTCAGGACCAACATGAATTAGACGATGGGGGCGGTGCCGGTGATGAAGTTGATGTCGTAGCGAACGTCCTTGCACTTCTTGCCGCACCGACACGTACCATCATTTCCCTGATCTTCTATTGCGCACGCCGCTCGACTGCGCTTCTCGGCAGGTGTGTCGCCATCAGAATGCTCCGGGCTCTCGGTTGAGATTAGAGCCTCAGCACGAACTTCACCGTCATTGAGCGAACACGGCGAAGAAGAGACGTCGCTGTCCTCGGCGCGGGTCGGAGGCGAAGCGCTGTCCGAGGGCTTGGTCAAGCCGGCGATTCGCTGCAGCCGACGCTTCCGGTCGAATGTCCTCTGGTTCTGGATTGACTTCTGCCGGTGGTGGTCACAGTACGAGTGCAGGTCGCCGTTCTTCTTGCGCGTGCGCGGCTGAGAGCACCGGCCCTTGCGGTACTTGCACGTGCGGTCAATCGGTGCGGCCGGCCACTCGAAGCCGGGGACGAGCAGCGACTGCAAGACGCTGTCCAGGCCGTTCGCGCTGTCTGACGCCCACGCCGCCAAGTCGGGCTGCAGCGATACGAGCGACAAGTCCAGCGGAAGCGATGCCGACGTCGCGGGCTCGGACGCCACGACCGCGGCCGCTGCCCCGCTACTGCAGCCCTCGACCGCTGGTGATGGCGCCTCCGGTGTCTCTGATGCGCCGCAATCGCCGCGACGCACCAATCTGGGCAGCACACACCGCTTCTTGGTCATGATGCTAGCTCGGATCTCGATCGTAGTTTCGACTGGAGGAAGATTGCGAAGTGGTCGACGGCAACCAAGAACCGCGCGCTTATTTCTTCTTGTCGCTCGCCGAGGCAAAGGGTAACGAGTCAGTTCAGAGTGCAGGTCCATTCGCTCGTGCTTTTGGCGGGAAGGTCTCTCGTTGGTGCAGCATGGTTTCCCTCCATCTTGTTGCAGAGCTTGTCGGTGGCGTTTGTGTCTTGGAAAATGTATGAAACAGGTCCTGGCTGAAGCTCCTGTAGCCATCCGGCTGGGTGCGCTTCAACGTTTTGGCGCAGTGTTCAGCTCGCCACGCGCGACTCTTGGTTAACGTGCAGCTTGTATAGCGTCCAGTATGGTGGTGCTAAACGCGGCCAACGTGACAGTTTAGCAAAAGGGTCATCTTTTCACTTCAACATCGGGCGGACGCCTGGCTCCAACGGTGGACGGTCCACGCCCGGAGTGGATCCACCAGCGGACGGCGGACGGGCGGATCCGCCAAAAGCTTCAACCTTTGCGCGTTTCTTTCAACTGTTCTCCCGATCCGGAGTGATGGTCGCCATCGGCAAAGGGAACCTTCATCGTCAAGAAACGACGGGGACGTGGTGGGCTCGCGCGACATGGGCGACGCGTTCGTGGCGGCGTTCGCGGCCGAACTGGAGCGCACGCAGCGCGCGCTGCCGGGCAGCGGGCTGCTGTGCGTACCGCAGCCGCGCTCGCTTCTGGCGGACGAGCCCGTCACGCAGGAAGACCTGTACGCGCACTTTCTCACGCCCGTCGGGTTCGCGGACGGCACGAGCGGCGGCGCCGACCGCCACCTCGGCGAGTACGAGACGCTTAATGGTATGTAAGTCTCGTTAGGTATGCGTGCTGGCGACGGTGGGCGTCCTTTCGACTCGCATATGTGTGTGATAACCAGGGAGGACGGTGTCGATAGAGGGCTCGCACGTGCGTGCGGGCGCCGGCTTTGGCGACCGCCGCAAGGTTCGCATCTTGCTGTCCGAGCATCGCGAGATGCACAAGCAGCGCGTGACGGTGCTGCATTTGAGTCGGCCGCTTTCGGGCGGCGTCGAGCTGCCGGAGGACCCGAACGAGCTGGACGTGGCGACGTTCCGCCGGCTGACGGCCATTCTGCGAGCGTTCCCCGAGAACGAGCTCGTATTTTACCAGCTCGACGAAGTGATCCGCGAGGTTAAGGAGATCTGCGTGCGAGCGGACTTGTATCAGCAGTACCAGAGCGACCTCCCCGGGATCTTGCGGGACGAGTGGGAGGCCGCCGTGGATGAACTGATCAACGCCGGAAGCTTTGACGACGAGGACGAAGAAGATGAAGGACGGAACCAACGTCGTCACCGCGGCGGTGTGGGCCACTTGCTGCAGATCCAACAAGTCGTCGAGTGCTACTTGATGGAGGAGCTCCACGACTTTGTCTTTCCGCGACTTGTCGAGAGCTGTCGCGACGAAGATGCCAGGCTCGCGCAGATCCTGTTCCGCATGAGGCACTACACGCCGGCGGACTTTGGCATTCACAAGGAGTTTCAGGTGCGCCTTCCACCACGAACAGGTTGATGACGTGGTATTGCTTGGTCATCACTAAGGGTGTGATGTGCGTGTCCTTTGTTCAATGCAGTGCTTTGCTGCCGAGGCGAGAGACGCGCTGCTGGGCGTGCGTGAGAAGAAGACGCCGCTCGATATGTTGCTGGTGTTCAAGGCCTGCATTGATCGCATCAATGATGCCATTACCCAGAATGTCAAGCTCCGCCGGCTAGATTTCGGTGCGTATACGTCGTTGGGCTATCATCAGTATCGCCTCACATGTGTTGACCACTGACTTCCACTCCTTGGTACGGTGTGGATGTCGTTGTTTTACCAGAGCGGTATCAGCTGACAACGGACGATATTCTGGATCAGTTGCTCTATGTAATGGTCCAAGTCTTCAACCGCGCTTTGCCAAGAACCGAAGCAAGTGACGACGCGGCTTGTGTTCCAGTCCGACCGCCGTTTCCGATTGCCGCAGTGCTGCGGTACATCTCCGACTTTCACTTCATCAACTCGAACACCACCGCGCTAGGCTTCACAATCGCGAACTTCCAAGTCGCGGTCGAGTTCTTTTTGATGAAAGACTCGGACGGCAAGAGCAGCGCAGCATGTGAAGACGGTACCGACGCAAGCCTTCTCTCAGTTCAGGCGATCGCGGCGTCCAGGTGCGAGCAGGCCGTTGAGCGAAATCGCCAGGCGCTATCACAAGTCGAAGAACGATTACTTCTCAAGTCTGCGGAGCAGATGCTGAGCGAGTCGACTCATTCATCAAGCGGTGATCATCCGAGCGATGCGGCCGACCCACAAAGCGCGGCAGACCTCGTGATTATCGGCGACTGGTCCGTGGACGAGGATCGCGAGACTGATGAAAAGCAAGGGCCCACAAATAACTCCATTCCGTACCGCCGCGTCAGCTTTGAGCGCAATGCACAAACGACTTCATCAACCAGCAAACTTACAGAAGTGAGCGCTGGCCGGCGATTCTTCGCGGCCGTGGACGAAGATGGTCGAGTGTCTACGTGGGGCGACAGCAGTGGCAGCCGACTGGGGTACTCTATTCCCATCGGCCACTCAAGGAGGATCTCGCGTCCTCAGCCTGTGGTCGCGTTGGACAAGCAGCACGTCGTCCATGTTTCTTGTGGAGCGTTCCACACGCTCGCAACCGACATCAATGGCCACGTGTTTGCATGGGGAAACAACTCGCGAGGGCAGCTCGGCTTTGCTGTCGACTCTGAGCTGCAAAACGCCGTCACATCGCCCAGGATAGTGAACGACCTCTGCGGCGTCTTCATGAACGCGGTCGCGTGCGGCGAGTACCACTCGCTCGGCCTCTCGTCGGACGGAAACGTGTATTCGTGGGGAAGCAACCGCTACGGGAAGCTGGGCCGTGCCACCAAGACGTTTCTCGACACGGTGGTGAGGAGCTTGTTTGATCGAGGTGTCAATTGCAATCGGCTGATTGACGTACTCATATCTTTTGATGTTGACTTGTGCCGGATACAGCAACCACGTGGAATTCAAGCTGACTGGACAGGTCGCTGCTCGGATTTGACGCACGTTCGCAGTCCCCGAGGCGCAGGCGTGCGGCGGATCGCTGCTGGAAAAGACCACTCGATTGTTGTTACCAACGACGGCGCCGTGTTCACGTGGGGACGTGGCGACTCTGGCCAGCTCGGACACGGGTGCTTTATGGACGTGGACGAGCCGAAACAAGTGATGGCGTTGGCGCCAATGACAAGAATCGATAAGAGCTCGTGGCGCATTGTCGAAGCTGCGGGTGGCGGAGAGTTTTCGATGTTCCTGACAGAGAAGCCGGGATACGCGTATATCTGCGGCCGGGACCCATCGCTCGCGTTGGACCACGAGCTGCTGCTGTCTCCAGTCCTGCTCACGGTACCCTCCCGACTTCAAGACGAGGGCTTTGGGCCGCAGATTGGCGGCATTTCGTGCGGCGACACGCATTACTGTCTAGTGACCACGCGCGGCGCGTTGGCCGTCTCCAAGTACTACCACCACCAGGAGGAGAGTGCTGGCGATATCAAAGAAGAGGACGGAGAAACTACAACTGCTGGGTCCGCAACCGCCGAGCGCGAGGAGCGGCGGCTAGACGTGCTACGCGAGGTGGGGCATGTCGTAAGCGCCAGTGCGGGCGGTTCCCACACCCTTGCTCTCGTCCTGTAAGTTTCTGGCTAACGCGTTTCGTATGAGAAGACATAGAACGTTGAGAGGCATTGCTGTGTTTTAAGTTAGTGAGACGTAGAATTCCCGATGGTGGCAGCGGTTGAAGCGCCGGCGCCAGAAGTCGCTGCCGTGCTCGTGTTCATCGACAGCTTACGATGCGCGAGTGTCGCCATCGCAGCCCCGGGAAGCGGCGTCTTTGGCGACACAAGCGAGTCGAAGCAGCTCCTCGCGGACATGGGCGCGGACGAGCGCGCCGACGCGAGCGAGCTGCTGTAGCTGCTGTACGAGCTCACGGTCGAGCCCGAGGACGGCGGCGCGAGCAGGTAGCGCCACTTGCTGGCGATGCGCAGCTGCCAGACCAAGAAGCCGACGAGCGCGAGCGCCGACATGCTCGTGGGCGTGGCGGTGGAGGACGTGCCGAACTGGAACCAGACGACGACGCCGAGGTAGAGGAAGAAGAGCGCGATGCCCGTGAGCATGAAGCGGTGCGCGACCATTTGCTCGCGCTCGCACTTGCGCAGCCACCAGTCGCCGAAGGGCGCGCTCGTCTCGATCTGGTGCACGTCCAGCGCGTTGACGCGCGCCTCGAGCTCGTATGCCTGGTAGCGCGTGACGGCGAGCAGCAGGTGCGTGCACATGAGCGCGCAGAGCAGCAGCGTGACGCACACGGCGGCAGCCGAGACGCCGAACGCGAAGAGCAGCACGTCGTTCGGGTCGGCGGGCAGGCCCACGTTGCACATGCCGGCGACCGTGAAGCCGCAGAAGAGCGTGCACTGCTCGGTGACGGTCCAGAGCTGCTCGGCGCGCGCGTCGCACACAATGTGCTCGCTCTCGAGCCGCTCGCGGCGCATGGAGCGCTCGATGTCGGCCAGCCGCCACGTGTGCGCGCGCACGATGTCGTCGTTCAGCCACTGGACCTCCTGGTCGCGGTAGGTCATGTCCTCGTCGCGCCACTGCTTGGCGTTGCGCAGGTCGTACGACCCGAACAGCGCGCTCACCACCGTGCTCGCCATCGTTGTGGTGCTTGCTGCTTTCTGTGAAAATGGCGAGCGGTCGTCTAGTGACAGGTCACTGTATCGAGAATTCGGAATAGTGATAGGTGACTTTGGAGCTCAGTTTTAGAGCTAATTTTGGCAAAAACTCAACAAAGCGGCGTCGACTTTGGGATGTCGAAGCAGAACGTCCGACCTCGTGTATTATTTAGACCTACCTCTCAGTCGTGCTGGACTTGTCCCACAGTGGCAGGAAAATTACTTGAACTCTGCTGTATGCAAGCAGCTGAGACTCGGGTGGATACTTTAGCCAGTATTTTCACCAATCACATCGATCAAATGAAGGGGCGTAAGTCCACCATTGGACAGAAACACGCGTAAACCAGGTCCGGCGAGATTTGCGCCATCGGGTTACACATCGTAACCTCACGTTAGATCGCGTCTTGCTAACTATTAGCAAAACCACAGTAATTTTTCGGGTTAAACTTACTTTATTCGACGAGTTTCATTTCGACTTATGACAAATATCCACTCGGACAGCCGTTGTGTGTCCTAATTTTAGAGCTGTCACCGTTGGCTCAGGCATAGTGAGTTCAAGTGAACCTCGCGGCGGCTGGTTCCAGGTTGTCAGGCAGGAAACGCATCCCACATTTTGTGAGCTCCACAAGCGCGTTGATCCATGGGGAAGTCGGCGCCCGAGCCGGCGCTGCGCTCGCTGCGCGTGGCGGCGCCCGCGGTCGTGTACGAGGACCGACCGCACGAGCAGGAGCGCGTCTCGTTGCTTTCCCGGCCGGCTGGCAGCGGTCCGTTCGCGGCGGAGCGGAGCGCGTCGGGCAAGGCTTCTTCTTCATGCGCTTCTCGCGGCGACCTCGAGGCGGGACCCGTCGCCAGCCACAGTACGTGCAGCGGGACGCGCACGAGCGACATGAGCGACCTGGAGGAGGACGACGAGCACGCGCAGCGGTGGCAGGTCGCGGCGCGCTTCCAGCCGTGCCAACGGCTTGGTCGAAGGAGCGATAGGGACGACGGTTTCAACCACCAGCGAAGACACGAGCCCAGCGGCGGGTGCGTCGTGGAGTTGGTGCAGCTGAACGGCGCCAACTTTGGCGTGCGGTGGCGGAGCTCGCCGCTGGGAAGACAGGCCGCGCCGCGCTGGATGGTCGGCCCGCACTGGTATTTAATGGTCACGACCTGGAGCGTGTTCGCGCTGCTGGCGCTGTTCGTGACGGTTGTCACGCTGCCCATGGCGCGTGTCGGCGAGACCGTCACAGGCGTGTTGCTCTCGGCCAGCTGCTTGGTCTGCTACGCCCTCGTCGGGCTGTCGGACCCGGGCATCGTGCCTCAGTAAGTGTTGGTTGTGGTTATCTGTTGTACTTCGGTGTTCTTGGTGGTGGGGGTATCCAACCTGCAACTGACCGACGCGAACGCTTGCTTTGTGGCTTGGTGTTGTGCGTTCTTGCAGCATTTCCGCGCCGCCGGACGACTCGTACACGTACTGCGACCAGTGCGAGTCCTTCCGACCCGAGGGGTACGTTCCTTGATCCACTATGCTACTCTTGTTACCATGGATCCTGTAACAGAGCTTGCGGACACTGACAACGCACGCGTGCGCCATTGATGTTGGCTAATAACAGCGCGCTGCACTGTATGGACTGCCGCGTGTGCATCGCGGGGTACGACCACCACTGCCCGTGGACGGGCAAGTGCGTGGGCCGGGGCAACGCGCGGTTCTTCTACGCGTGGCTGCTGCTGCTCGTGCTCGCGTTCGTGTACGAGGTGATCGAGTTCACAACCTACATGCTGCCGCCCACGGACCAGCCGATCATCGACTCGTCCGACGACTCGTTCGACGTGGTCATGCCCTCGTTCGCGCCGGCGTCGGCGCCATGAGTTGGGAGAAACGCGTTGCGAAGGGAGAGAAAGGAGAGAGAGAGAGAGAGAGAGAGAGAGAGAGAGAGAGAGAGAGAGAAGAGAAGCAGGGGGAGAAGAGAGGCGGAGGGATCCTCGGCGAAGGAGAGCAGGCGAGGGGCGGGGGTGGCCAGGCCACCGTAGCGAGGCTGTACACAATTGTCAACAACAAAAGACCGGACCACCAGAACTGAGTGCGATTTAAGAGTTAAGTGGCCATCCTTCGTTGAGTTTGTTTCTTCTACTAAGTAGACATGTGAGCAGCTCCTGACCGACAGGCGCAACTTAGATAATTCAACGTTTGCAGAGTGTCGATGTAGTGCCATAAGTGGACACCATTTCTTATTCTTGTGACGTTGTAAAGCCTTCTTTTAGACTGTTGAGTTTGCGAGCAACGAGCCAGCAGAAACGGTGACAACTGTACTGTACTTCCTCTGTTTTAGAAAAGAATGAAGCTTTTCACTTTAGTCTCCGTAACTTTTGCTCTGCTTCAGCGGAGACCACACAGTGTACCTTGACGGAAAGAGCACGACTCCAGCTTTTCAGACCATTTTATTTTGCGCCAAA
>JAADYG010000481.1:0-24739 GCA_023338115.1 Phytopythium boreale
GTACAAATAAATTATGTCATTACATAATACACTTAGAAATCGTTTGGTAAAGCAATTTGTATGAAGCCGAAGTACACAAAAATATATCTCAACAGGATATTGGTTTAGAGTGGTGTCGAATTTGGGAAGGGGGACTGTACTAAATGTGCGCGGACGCGGCTGCTACAGTATTGATTGGTACAGAACATCAGTGGGTCGGGCGTTGCCAAAGACGTAATACAGTACATACTGTATGCCATCAGGTGCCCAACCACCTCCATCTCGAGCAACGGTGTGTTTCGATTGTTGCTGCAGTGTGTTGGCTCCTGAATAAACGTGGGCAGTTTTCGGAAGGAAACGTTGCGCGAACTCGCGATAAAATCCAGATTCGATTTTACTGTTACATTTATATAAAATCTGGATTTTTTATTTTGGTTCAAGGTGCCGGACCATTCGAGTTGACTGCGGTACTGTATGCTACAGTGTAAAATAAACTATCTTGGCTAACAAAAAGGATTTTTCGGATTGTTTGTTTAACTAAAATGTCTCCAATTGATTTTGGTACAGTACGGTACACAGAGTTTACAATAGTGCATGCTATAATAAGAAAAAGAAATAAATACTCCCTTGTGAGTATACTTTTATTTGCGATTGTTTCGTTTTCACCGTGAGCAATCGAATTCATTTCGCACGTCCACAGCGTGAACGCGACAAACAGAGTGACGGCTTTGTCCCTACAGTAAACGCCCCTGTTGCCACCAGCGAAGTGGCTCAAAACATCCGAAAGCCCATAAAGTCCAAGAATTTGAGCACATCCAAAATCGCTTTACGGTATTACAGTAGCTTCACAAGTATTCCGTCCACTGATTTTGACGTTTTCAACGTATTATAACATTCGTCCCAAAAGTTTAGTAAGTACTTAGTATTGGAGTAGCTTTACAGCATTTGTAAAATATATTAAAAATCATATTTCGCAAATGATATTCCGGTACAAAACACTCCTCTCCAAAGGTTCTGTGATGGTCCGTCTCCATCCTTACAAACCGCAAGTGTACCACCTGGAGTGGCTCCACTCTCCCCCCTGCCCCTCTCTCTATACACCAAAGCACGCTAATTTGGCAACTTACGGTACTTCTCCACCCACCTGGTCGTCCAACTGCCCCCGTCCTCGCTCAATTTTTTGCGTTTCGTCTATTGCGTGCGCTGTCCCGTTGCAAACCGATCCATCCCGTCCGCACTCGGTAAGTTTCCCCGTCCGGTCCGGTCCGCGCGGTCCGTCCGTCCTCACTCTGCGGGGCGGCCTCATTCCCTGATTTACACCCGCCGCTCGTGGATCCGTCAGCCCAACAACATGTCCGACGCGCCGGCGTACCGCGTCCAGCGCGAGATGGGGATCTTCGACTTCTTCCGGTCCATGTCGTCGTCCGGCCACGACCGCAAGGGCTCGCGCCGCGCGTCCGCCCCGCCGCCCGCGTCCGCTCCGTCCGCGTCCTCTCGCTGGACGCCGGGCGCGCGGCCGTCCCTGCCGGCGGAGACCGTCCCCGCGGACCTGGTGGGGTCGCTCTCGTCCCCGTCGTCCGCGTCCTCGTCCCCATCCTCAACCGAGGACCGTGCGGACGACGGTGGCCGCACGGCGGCCCCGCACCACCGCGGCGCCCCTGGTCCCGCCCTCAAGCCGTCCCTGGACTCGGCCACCACGACGGCGTCCGTCGAGTCGTCCAACGGCGAGGACGAGCCCGCGGACGAGGCCGTCGCGTCCATCCACAACTACGAGGTCATCCGCGAGCTGGGCCGCGGGGCCACGGCCGTCGTGCAGCTGGGCCGCCGCAAGAGATCCGCGGACGAAAAATACCGTCCGCAGTGCGAAGATAACCAGAAAGCTGCGGACGAGGGCGCGGACGAGCTGGTGGCGCTCAAGGTGTTCCGCACGTCGCTGCTGCGCCGCATGCGCGACGTGAAGCGCGTGGGGCGGCGCATGGTCGTGTCGACGGCGCTGGACAAGGTGCAGGTGGAGATCGCCATCATGAAGAAGCTGCACCACCGCAACCTGCTCAACCTGCTCGAGGTGTTCGACGACGACGCCGAGACGCTCGTGCTGCTGCTCGAGTACGCGCCGCACGGCCAGGTCATGCAGTGGCACCCGGCCGACCGCATGTACTTCCGCTGCCGCCCCAGCAGTAGCGACGGGCAGGGCGACAACCAGGACGAGGCGGCGGCATCTTCATCACCACCGTCGTCTTCGTTCAGTGAGGACGAGCTGCGCGACTGCGTGCGGCAGCTGCTGCTGGGGCTCGAGTACCTGCACGCGAACCACATTTGCCACCGCGACCTCAAGCCCGAGAACATTTTGGTGGCGCGCGACGGCACGTACAAGATCGCGGACTTTGGCGTCGCGCACTTCTTCGCGGACGAGGCGGAAGGGCAGGACGAGGAAGCGGGTCAAGGGGAGGACAAAAGCAAGAGCAAGAAGCGCGGGCTCGTGTCGTCCACGGCGGGCACGTACGCCTTCATGGCGCCCGAGACGCTGCGCGGCGGGCCCTTCAGCGCGTACGCGGCGGACGTGTGGGCGCTGGGCGTGACGGTGCACGCACTGGCGTTCGGGTCCATCCCGTTCTACGACCCGGACGTCGTCACGCTGTTCGACCAGATCGAGCACGTGCCCGTGCAGTTGGACGCGGCCGCGGCGGACAAGGCGGGCTGCTCGCCCGGCCTGCTCGACCTTCTGGGCGGCATGCTGGACAAGGACCCGGACGCGCGCTGGAGCATCCAGCAGTGCAAGCAGCACGCGTGGGTGCTTGAGGGGCTCGACGAGGCGTCGAGTCGGTACGTGGACTTGGGCTCGTTTCTGGAGCCCAAGGTGGCGCCGGTCGAGGTGGACGACGCAGATGTGGCGCGCGCCGTGACGCGCGTGACGTCGCTGAGCGTGCTGCTGCGCGTCAAGCTGGGCGCCAACCGCTGGATGCTGCGCACGCGCCAGTCGATGGAGGCGCGCAAGCGCTTGACCATGAGCAGCGGCGGCAGCAGCAGCGGCAGCAGCTTCGGCGCCAGCTTCCGCAGCGCGTCGGGCGGCGGCGACGCCTTCTCGACGCCGCCGTCCTCGTCGTCGTCGACCGTGTCGATCGCGTCGGCGTCGTCGGTGCGCGCCAAGCTGTCGATCGCCGACGTGCCCGAGGAGGACGAGGAAGATGCCGAGAATGACGAGAATGCGAAAGCGCTGAACGAGCGGAACCCCCCGGCGGCAATGGCCGTGGTGACGGTCGAGAAGCAGACCGTGACGACCGTCCAGACGACGACGAGCGTGACGGCGGCGTCCAACCAGCTCGAGATTTGATCGGTCGCGAGACGTGGCGCCGCGCTCGGTCGGTCGGTCGGTTCTGGTTTTGCGTTTTTCCTACTTATTATACGTTGAACACGGAGATTTGGCTTGCATCTCGCTCTCTCTCGTGGCCGCCGCTGGTCTCGCGCCGTGGGGATAACTTACCGCCACGCGCGTGATGAATACGTTGGTCGCTCGCACTTCTCCTGCGTCCTCTTGAAGCGGGGAGAAGCGCGAGCGGTGCTTGTGTCTAAGTGGGGAGGGTGTTGGGCGCGCGGTGGAACACCCACCCGCCGTCGCTGCACCCGTACGCGACCTGCTGGTCGCGGATCTTGCGCTCCATCGGGGATACAGTCGCGTTCATGCGCTTGAGCTCTTGCTCTCGCTGACGGCGCGCCTCGCGGTCGTTGCTGCGCTTGGAGAAGCCGTAGGGGTGGCACGTGGAGCGGAAGAGCCACGTGGACGTGGCGTTTGCGGGCGCGCAGTCGAGCAGCGAGCCGCGCTGGCAGAAGCCTGGCTCCACGCGCGTGACGAAGACCGTCATGGCGACGCTCGAGAAGACCATCTCGTGCGCGCGCCGGCCCTCCTCGAGCGTCTTGTTGTGCGCCACCGGCAGGAACGCGACGCTCGCGAGGAAGTTGAGCAGCGCCATGCGCCGCGACTCGAAGAAGTCGACCACGCGCGAGCGCTCTGCGTCCGATGTGATGCCAAACGCATCCCAGTCGAACGCCTCGGCTCCGTCCACCTCCTGCTTCTTGTTGACGTCGCTGGGTTTGGATTGATTCGTGTGCAGCGCGAGCAGCGGCGTGACGTAGCCGCTCGCGTCGTCGATGAGCCCCGTGGCGCGCATGAGCCGCTCGAGCTCGTTGCCCACGAGCATCTCAAAGTGCGACGCGGGCGGCGGCCAAGTCGCGAGCGTCCGCGCGGCGTACGCGAACCGCGTCCAGGGCTCGACCTCGACCACGAACGGCGTGGGCGGCGTCGACTGCGTCCAGTCCTTCCTGTCGTCCGCGGGCGTCAGCGCGTCCTTGAGCAGCGCGTTGCGCAGCGTCTGAAGCGCCAACGCGTCGCTCTCGCTCGTGCTGCCGCCCACGTACCCTCTCGCCCATTCGCTCTCGAGCGACGAAGGGGGTGGCGATGGAGAGGGAGCGATGAGGTACAGGTCGATGCAGCCGAGGTAGAAGAACGGCTCGCCGTCGCGTGACACGCCCTTACGCCGGCGCGTACGGTCGTTGCAGACGCGCGCGCGGTTCGTGAGCATCTTGTCGACGCGGCGCACGACGTCGCGGCCGCGCTGCACGTCTCGGAAGCGCAGCCGCGGTACGACGAACTCGTAGCGGCCGTACCAGGCGGGCGAGCTCAGCATGCGCGGGTTGGGCATCTGCGTCACCGCCATGCCCGGCGGCGGCGTTAGCAGCTCGCACGGCGTGAACTCGCAGTCGTGGTGCCGGTCGCGGTACGCGCGCGCGCCGCTCGGACACACCTTGACGTCCGGGTCGCAGATCTTGGTCGCGCCTACGACGGGCTTGAGCGCGTCCAGGAAGAAGCGCGCGGCGTCCATGTACGGGTTGGGCTTCTTGGTGCGCTTGGGCGTCTCCGTCGGCGTCGCGGGCGCCTCCTGCGCCATCAGAGGGAGCGTCAATAGCGTCAGCAGCACGAGGATGAACAGTACCGGTCGCTTGGGTCTCTTCATGGCGTCGAGGCGTCGAGGCGTCTTGAGGGCCGCCGCTGGTTCGTCTTGGCTTGAGGTCTGCGCGGCTTTTTGGAGAATGAAGGGAGAGTGAGGCCAAGAGGAGTGGATCGTCGTCTTATTCGCGCCGGCAAACAAGAAGAAAGGGGCGCGGCGGGGATAAGAAGACGGTACTGGTGAGCGTGAGATAAGAGGCAACCGGCGCGCTGGGACGGGAAGACACTTGACGGGCACTTGCGAAGTGGCGAAGAGATTGAGAGAGAGATAGAGAGGCCCCAACGTTCTCGGGTGCGGCTTCACGTCGAGAAGCCATGAGGGCCACCAGCAAGCGGGCGGAGCGCCAGTGACCCGGTCGGGCATCTCGAAAGCCGCGTCAGCACCTCAAGACGACCACAAGCAACGACGAAGCATCTCCATTGACGCGGGGCGTCGGTGCTGCTATTCGCAGCGCGTCCTTCCTTTTCGCGACGACGCCGACCAAGCGATCGGCTTGGCAGGCATCGCATCGCCACTTGGGGGACAGAGGAGCTCTCATCTGGAGCCGACAGACTGGGGACCGCGGCATCCACACTCAGGCTGAGTGAACGGGAACGGGCACCCGCCCTCGAACTCGGCGGACAACAAAGAAACCGGAGGCGCGGACGTACGTGGCCGCAGGCGACCGACCACTCAAGCAGCTCAAAGGGTGTGGGGGTCATACAAAGGGAATTACAGGCATCTTCCTCGTCGGTTCGCTCTCTGCTGTCGCGTCGCCCAGGCGACAACAGTCTTCCAACTCCTCTCACACTCCTCAAAAGTGTCATCGTCATCCGCGTCGACCATCTCCAAGCGATCCTCGCCATCACAGCGCCGGTCGCTCGTCATACCACGCGGCAGCAGCAGCAAATCGCTCGAGTATCCCTCCCGACGCGCGCAGGAGGAAGCTAAAACACGTAGAAATCAACAGTTCACACGCCACTGGAGGCGGTCGCGCTTCAATCGTCGTCTTCGAAGTCGACCGCCAGCTCGTCCATGTCATCGAAGGGGTCGTTCATCACCATCGGTCGGAGAGGTGCCGCGTCTTCGGCGTCGCCTCGGTCGCGCCCCGCGTTAACAGTCTTCTGGGGACTGCGACGCACAGGCGACGGCGTCATGGATCGCGCGCGCTTGGCGGGCGCTGGCGATGCCGCAGCCTCTTCATTTCGTTCCGGGTGGCGGCTGCGCTTCCCCTCTCGGTGGCGCTCGTCGCGACGCTTCTCGTGACGACTCGCATGACGCTCCCGCGACTGGTGGTGGTCCCTGTCGCGCTTGCGCTCACTGCGATCATTCTCCGACGGCCGGTGCTTCTCGCGCGCTTCGCGGCGATCCACGTCGCTCTTTCGTTGATTGCTGGAGTCGCGCGAAAGGAGCGGCGACGGAGGGGGCGACATATCACGGGGACCATTCGCCTGACGTGGCGGCGTGTCGAACGCCCTGCGCTCCGGTTGCCGATTCGATCGCGGCGACTCTGGCAGTCGGCCACGATCATTGTCGCGGCCCCTAGGCTGCTGAAACTTGGGCGACGGGGGCGACGGGCGACGCTCTCGCGGGCCAAAATCTGCCTGGCGAGGCGGCGGCTGGTTCGGACGCTGCAGCTGGAAGTTTCTTTCCGGAGTCCGATCTCGGATCGGGCCGTCATTGAGCGGGCGTCGATCGTTCGACCGCGGCGGAGTGCCGAACGCCGGATGTCCGTCATTCGCTGGTCCGTACCGGCCCATCATCCCTCCTCCGTTTCCGTTCTCGCGACGATTCCACTGGGGCGGCGGCTGCATCGGACGCTGGCGCTCAAACTGCTCGTTACGGCCGGGGGCAGGACCATCAGGTCGCGACGGGCGCGGACGGAACTCCGATCGGTCGTCAGCACGTAGGGGACGTCCCTCAGGCAGCGGTGGAGTTCGAGAGCCACCACCACCGCTGCCGTACTTCGACATTGGTCCAAGGCTGCGACTGCGAGTGCGGCTGCGGCTCCGACGTCGCTCGTCCATTCGCCGCGGTGGTCCGTTATGACGATCAGGGATCGGTGAGTTTCTGAACGGAGGCGGTTCATCGCGTGGCCCATAACGCCCACGGTCGCGGAAGTCGTCTGGCGGTGGCCCCATGTCTCGGCGAGGTGGCCCGGCATCGTGGCGAGGTGGCCCAGCATCGTGGCGTGGCGGCGAGAACCTGTTGCCTCGGTTCTCGTGCGGCCCGCTTGGGCCCGGCCCATAGCGCGAACCGGGCATTCCTCGCGCATCCCGCACGTCTTGTGGAGGTCCACGCGGTCGATCAAGCATCTCACGCTCACGGGGTCGCCCACGGTCATCGTTGAGCTGGTTGGGTGCGATCTCCCGGCGATCCTTACGATCGAAGCTCTCTTGGCGTCGACGCGGGGCGTCCGGGAGTGGTGAAGGACCCTCCATTCGCGGTGGCGCTCCAAAATCCCGCTGACGCGGTGGCGATACACGATCACGTCGCTCACTCGTCTTGTTGCGCGCATCGACAGGGGAGCGCGAGTGAGACGCACGATCCACACGCTTCTTGTCGAAACTGTCCGAGGTTGCTCGTCCATTCCGCCTAGGCGAGCGCGAGCGGGAAGCGAAGCTGTCACGACGACTGTTGTTGTCTCGAGGTCCCGAGGCGCGATTGCTCTGCTGAGGTGCTGGCGAAAGTTCTCGTGCTGGTGAGCGAGGACGCGGCGGAGAGCGGCCGCGTCGGTCATTGCTTGCCTGGCGTGACGGCGGACTAACATCCCGTTGTCGAGGTGCCGAATCACGCCGCACTGGATTCGGGGACAGCGAGTGAGAAAGCGGCCTAGCCTGACGACGTCCATTGCCCTCGGCCATCCTTGACGGAGGGCTGAAAGCTCGGGGACCGCTTGTCGATGCATCTTCTTTTACGTCACGGCGACTATCGCGACGGTCAATCAGTTCACGTCGGCCATCATCACGTTGGCCAAGATTTCCACGTCGATCGACCTCATCATGTCGGCGGGAATCGTCGCCTCGGCGGGCATCATCGCGTTGGTCTTCATCACCACGCCGACGGTCATCATCACGCCGGCGGTCATCACCACGGCGGCGGTCATCATCACGCCGGCGGTCATCATCGCGGCGGCGGTCATCGTCACGCCGGCGGTCATCATCACGTGGACGGTCGTCGTCACGAGCCCCATCGGAGGTGCCAGATCGGAGGCCGAGGTCGCCAACTGGTTGTCATGCAGGCAAACAATCCGTTTAAACCACGCGTTCGCGAAAACAACATCTTGATACGAAGAGACGACGGCGACAGGAGCACAATGTTCGCGTACCTTGGCGCCCAGACTTGAGCGTGAAGCCCTCTTTTCTTTCGACTCTTGTTCTTGGTGCCGCTCCAGACGGGATCTGCTCATCAAGGTCATACACCGGGATGATTTCACGCCCGCGGACTTGAAAGTTCATGCGAATCGCATTTTTCGCGTCGTCGATGGTGCTGAAGCGCACTTTGCCCTGGTGGACAACCTCGAAGTCACCGAAGCGCTTCAGCTGCGACAGCAGCCCGCCCCAAACGTCGCCCTCGCAGTCCTCGAAGTCGAACGCGCGAACGTCGTAGTCAGCCGACTTTTCATCGCTGCAGCGCTCGATGAAGGTCAGTGTCTGGACTGGTTGGCCGCGCGCAAAACTGCAACCGAGCGTACGTCCGTGATAGGGCGTTGCGCGCACGAACTCGATGACCTTTCGCGACAGCTGCGTCGATGGCAAGGTCACGAACGCGTACATCGATGAGTGTGTCCCGGTATGGTTGGTCCTGAGCGAAATTCGTGGTGCCCTCACGCCAGGCGCCTTCGACAAGTACTCGCCCACCTCGCCAACAGACGACCCATAAGGGATGTTGCCGATGAAGACAAAACGGCTGGGAGGGCACTTCGAAGAGGCGGCCGTCGTCGACGTTGAGTTGGCGCTGCGTTCGATGTCCAGTCGCGACAAGATGTCTTTTCGGCCACGCTGCAACTTGAGCGGCTCGACCGTAGACTTTGGGTCTTCATCGGGCTCGCTGTTGTTACTCGTATTCTCGTTCTCGCGGCGGCCTGTCCACGCATAAGCATACGCCAGCACAAGTCAGCACAACAGAGTTTATCGAGCAGAATTCAATTTCAATGTGAGAAGAGTCGTACCAGATGCAGGGGACGCCGTCAGGTCATTCACTCGCTTCGCCTTCTTTGACGCGCGCTCGAACTCGACCGATCGGCCTTGCTTCTCTTCGCGGCCCTTGCGAACGGCTCCGGGCTTTGGCGAGTCGGAAGCAGCGCTCACGTTGCGCCTGGCCGCCGTCTCCGGTTGCGCCGGCATTGGCGCCTGCTGGTTGTTGTTCCCGGCGTCTTGCTTCCGCTGCTGCAGCGCCTGCATGGTCGTCTTCAGCGCCTCCGTCAGCGGCGTCATGTGGCGCAAGATGACGGTCGACGTCTCGGTGATCCCCAGCCCGCCAACGACCTCGATGATTCGCTGCACCCATGCGATCGTATTGTCAATGTCCGCGGGAGCCTTGTCCGCCGCGATCGGCTTGACGACCTGCATAAGCGAGCGCAGCGAGTGGATGCGCACGGCCTGCGAGCGCGAGGCTCCGCACAGCTCCAGCAGCACGTTCACCACGTTCAGCTGGACGTGCGGGAAGCGAGCAAAGTGCTTGGTGAGCAGCATTGCAGCGAGACTCAGCACGCCGTCGGCCGTCTCGCCCTCGCGGCTCGCGGCGTAGATGATCCCCTCATAGGCCTCCAGCGCTTGGTCTTCGTCGCGCTTCGGGTCGTCCTCGGCCAGCGCGAAGTCGTCGTCGATCACCGAGTCCCACGCATACAGCTCGCCCAGCACGTCCTCTTTAGCGACCGTTAATGCGCCACCCAGAACGTTAGAGGATGCAAGTGAGACCGATACGGAGAGCGACAACGAGCGCGCTTTACCTGACATGGCCCGTGTACTCGTCCCCTCGGCAGGAAGAGCAGGAGAACGCGAGATCCTTCCGAAATCTGGAGTCGGTGCGGCGTCCCCTTCCCTTTCTATTGATTTTTCGATACTGGAGCGCGAGAAAGGTGGGGGGACGGACGCCCAGCGCTTCGACCAATAGAGAAACCGCCCTCTGGGTCGGTGAGGTACACCCGTTGGCGAGACCTTGGCGCAACATTTCGTGGAAAAAAGTGGCACGGAGGTGGCGCGAAGGTTGCTCCAACACAATAATTGATTAAGTTATGTACGTGGTTACGCGATTTTGGATCGCGTTGAAGAGGCGCGCGTATCTTTCGGAAAAAAGGGAAACGCGACCGCTCTTGAGCCTCATGAAAGGGCAACGCCCATACAAAACACCAGTTAATTCGAGAAAGGCGCTACGACCGTGTTAATATTATGGTGCGGATTCATGGTGTGCGTCCTGATGAGAGAGCGCTGGCGCTGCGGTACGAAGCGCGGGGCGCCGACGACGCACGGACGAGGAGGAGCGAGGGGAGCGGATAGAGTTGCGGCGTCGGGTCATGCTCCCGGCTCTGTCGCGGTGTTGTCCCTCCCCACTACCGGCTTCTTCGTGCATTTCAACGACGCGGGTGCTGTTCTGTTCTTTTGCAGCCAGCACTCTCGTTTCTCCGCGTCATTTCATCATGGACGCCAGGTAAACTCTACTGGTGCGGCATGACACGTCGCGGAGGTGGCACCGCTTGACATCCCTGGACACTCGAGCTATTTTCACGCTCTCGCCTCGCTGACCCGACCCAGCACACAGCCATGCGGCCGCCGTGTAAATTTAGCCTGCCGGAACGCGCGCGTCGCCGAAATCGGCGCTAACTCACTGTCGGGCGTTCTCCGCGCTTGCGTGACCATCACGGACCCCTCCCGGCTTGATCATGCCGCATCGACGCAGCAGCATCCAGCGCTCGCCGCCCAAGCGGGACCAAACCATGGGAATGCTACGTCGGTCGTCGGCGGGCGCGCCTGGCATGGTCGGCCCGGCAGGCGCGGACCTCTTGCGGTCCAGCTCGGCGCGCTTCGAACATGCGTCGCCTGCCAAAGTCGTCGTCCCCGTGCGACTTGTGCGCTCCAACACGAGCGCCAACCACTCGACGTCGCGGCGCCACCTAATACTCGCCCCACCGCGGAAAGCCCATCCGAACGAGTCCAGGTACTCGAACCAGTCGTGGAGGGAGCGGCAACAGGAGGCCGAGGTCGAGGACCTTTCGTCGGTGACGACGCCGGTGGAGCCCATCACGAATCGCACCTCGTTGGTCGGCGCGCTCGCGCAGTCCGCTCGATCGTCGTCAAACAAGAGTGTACTCGCACTGGTCCAAGTCGCCAGCGCCACCGTCGCCGCGATTACGACCTCAGCGCCGGCCTCGATCAGCGAGAACAAGGAGGAGGAGGCGCCTTCACCGCCGTCCCCAGTGGTCCGAAGTCAGCGACATCAGCTACCGCCATCATTGCCCTCATCGTGGCGCAGAGCGCTCCAATCGCTTTTGGTTGCAGCGGACGCGCTGTGCATTGCGGCAAACTCCGTGCGACTATGGGCGCGTCTCTTGGCGCCAACCACACCTGGCTTCCAAGCCGTGCTGCCAGCGCCCGTATTTGCAGCGACTTCTGCTGAGCGCGTCATGGGCGGGGCGTTGTGGGAAGTCGGCTTTGCGATCTTCCACAGCATCTCCATCTTGAGGCTCTTCCTGAGCGGCAGCGTACTATTGAGACGCTCTAATCGCGTCGTGCCGCTCAACACAGGGACTAGCAACTCCACGCCTATCCAGCGGATCAAGATCTCGTCCCAGTCGTCTGCATCGGTGTCTGTCGCTCTTCAAGACCGCGCCAACGCAGCAGCAAGAGGGACCGGTGGGCGTGGTATCGTGAAGGCGCCGTCCCGCGACTGGCTGTGGAACGCGCTGTCCTTACGCGTGGAGTTGGTGGCGTATCCCGGCGACGATGACGACGGGGTGACCACCGAACCCTGGACGCGTGGCAGCACCGTGTTGCTCTTGACGAACTGGGTCCTTCAGCTCTGTATTGCAGCAGGCATGAGCGCTGCTCTGCCGACATCGCCATCGACGCCCCACGAGTTCTACGTGACCGTCATCATGCTCAGCATGTGGGTGGTGCCGACGCTGTATTATATCATTCACCGTTTCCGGAGCCGTCGAGCCCGCTTGGAGATCGACCAGTTCTTCCATCTCGTTTGGATCACATCCAGTCTCGCCATCACGATCATCGGCATCGCAGTGGTGCCTCTTGCGGTGTTTCACCATCAGTGCCGAGGAAGCTACAGAGCTTCGATGCACCGCTTCGACAGCACCAAGCGCTTGGAACCAGTGTGGATCGGCCACGCTAGTCTCGCGATGGAGTGGCTTGTAACCACTTCTGCTGGAGCAGCCGCTCTTCGTGTGATTACCGGCATGTGCGTCATGGTGACTATGAAGTCAATCCACGCGGCAATCGTCGAAGACGCGGCACAAGCACAACGAACGCGAGCGCTCTCGCAGCAATCGCGGCGACAGTCGAACCCGTCTGCACGACGCAAAACGTCGCTGACGAGCGCCATTCCCGAGACTGCGAGCGTCAGAGCTGCGAGCAGCGGCTCAAAATGGTTGGCCGGCTGCAAGGCGATGCAGAATGCCGCCGCCTCGCCGTTGCGGTTGGCGTGTCCGCTCGCGCTCACGCTCGGAATCATCGCAATCGCTGGTCATTCGTCGTCGCCAAGCTCTGGCTCACTACCGGATTCGTGCGTGCTGCAACTGCGCCCGTGGTTTGACTCACGTCCAGCATGCGCTATGCTCGACCTCGACTGCCCGAAGGACGCCACGATCACGCTGGACGACCTGCTCCCATCAGCACTCCCCGCTTCGTCCACTTTTCAGCTCAAGTTCCTGTCGATCCGGCACTGTGCGCGGCTGGAGATGACGAGTCTGATCGCACAAATGCCGTCTCTCGTGGCGCTCACGCTCACCAACGCCACGGTCGCCTCCTGGGCCTCCCCGCTCTCGTATCCGTCGCACCCGAACCTGCGCGCCGTGACGCTGGCAGACGCGACAATCGCCGCTCCCTTCCTGGACGCGCAGATACCGCCCATACGGCTCGGCGAGCTGCTCGCATGTGGCCAGGACAGCGCGTACCCGCCGGTCGCAGACGCGCAGCGCTTGCTCATGCCGCTTCTTGAAGAGACCCGCATCACCTCGTGCGACTAGAAGAAGCTCCCATTTCACCAGTCGATAGTTGATGTAATTCACGTAAAACATGGTCCAATACAAATTGGAAGTGTTAAAATAGTGTGGACAGCACTAAAGTACTGGATAGCTATCTATATTATTGATTTACACACTATTGAGTGTCAGTATTGACTGGCGGTCACAACGCCGCAAAGGTCGAGAGGAAGATGGCGCTGCTACTCCGGTCGGTTCGGCGCGCGCCGTGGCGCTGCGAGGCCCCCGCGTCGCTGTCCGTCGCTCGCGTCGCGTTCTCCACCTCTTCTCCTCCCTCTATTGACGCTTCTTACTCTCCATCCGTCGTTAGCAGCGACGTTTTCCGCGAGTTAGTGGCGGAACCCGCGACCACGGACGCGATCGCGCGCCGCCTGCTTACGTACCTGGAGGTCCCAAACGAGCGGCGCGGGCGCCCCGACGACCGCCCGGTGTACAAGCGGCTGGACATCAAGTCGGCGCAGGCGCCCGCGGTCGTCACGCGCCTCACGCCGCTCGTGCGCTGGGCGTATCAGCAGCTGAAGGTCGACGCTGATGCTCCTCCTACGGAAACGGCGGAGGAGGAGGTGTCGCGGGAGCAGGTGGAGGCGCTGTTCGACGCGCTGCAGCCGTGGACCAACATGGTGCGCGACCAGATCTGGCGCCAGTACTACCTGCGGCAGTTCTTCCTGTCGAACGCGCCGCTGAGCGCGTACCTGGCTGTGTACGAGCGCCACCGCGGCGCCGTCTCGCAGTCGCGCTCGTCGGTCAACGCGGACGGCACGACGAGCACCGTGGTGCGCAAGAACCCGCTGCCGGCGGCGCTAATCGTCAAGGAGTTCATCTGGCGCGGGCGCTTCCCCGAGGCTCTGGCCGCGTACGCCGAGCTGCCGCTGCGCCCCGCGGACCGGCAGCAGATTGTAACGCTGCTGAACGAGCTCGAGCAGTACGAGACGCTGCTCGAGCTGTACCGAGTACACCGCGACGTGCGCCCGCGGCTGCCCCCGCTCGACAAGTACGCGCAGCTGCACGCACTCGTCAAGGTCGGCCGCCGCGACGAGATGGAGAGGCGCCTGCAGCGGCTCTCGGCGCGCGAGCAGAGCCGCGCCGACATCCAGGCGCTGCTCAAGTGATGCCGCTTCACCGTGCACTAGGCTTCGCGTTGCGTATAATCAGTTGGAATAGACGTCAGGCTGATTGGTACTACAGTTTACACTTGGAAAGAGATCCGTATGCGTTTTTGGTGATCGGCATTCTTTCGTCCATCATCGAGGATCTCCAATCGAGATGATCGATGCTGTATAGTTCAACCAAGATGCAGTACAGGTACTAGTACTGTACACGATGACGTGTAACGATGAAAGCACGTCGCCAACGGAACGAGGACGCGTAGAGCGTATTTGTACGAACCGGTGTCCGACCACTGGCGAAAACGGGAAAGTAGCTCCCCGAAGCGGCGTCACGAGCGCGGCGGCGTGATCTGATCGCGGAGCGGCGAGTGGATAAGATGATCGCTGCGCCGTACCACACAACGTACACACAGATTGATTAAAAAGCAGCTGGTTTCCTCAGTCAGTCAGACAAGGCGGTGCTCCTGCCCGATCTGACCAAGCTGGAGCTCCTGTCGGGAGCTCCAGCTCGGGAGTCCCGAGTATCGCGAGACCACCTTTAGGCCTTATGAAGGAAGCATGTTTGCCTTCTCGGAGGCGATACAGTACCGTACATTGGGTCAATCGGTCGGAATATTGTTGCGTGTGTTTTGATAGCGAGCGGCCGCGCTAAGAAACGAGTCACTAACGTTGCGCCTGAGGCCAAGACTGGGTTGAATGCGCACGATGAGCGACAGCTCGATGTGTATAGTACTGTATGCATTCCCGCTAGTTCGCGGGCCGCTTCCCGGTTGGATGGATGGCAACTCTCGGGATCGGCAACGATCGACGCTTTGGACGCTCCTTACAGTCGGCAAGAGAGCGTTTGGATCGCCCTTCCCCTTCTTTGGAACCACTTTGGACAAGCCACTCAAAGTCTTTCGAGCAGACTGCATTCTGCTCACGTTCCGCACCCTATTATCGACGCCAAGCGCACAAATTGGGCAAAGTTCGAACGTTCGGTGCGTGCTGCGCCTATTTCCGAGCCGGACCCCAACCTATTAGGGCTCTCAGTGCAAACCCAGGTCGCCCCACACCGCGTATCCTCTACCACTGCCAATCCTGGTGTATGATAGTTGGGTGGGCTGGTCGCCCCACAGCCGCAAAACCCCCATAGTATAATGAGGGGTACGGGACCCGGCCCAGAAATAGGTTAGTCACTGAGTCACCAGAGCTTGCGTCACCACCCCAAGGTGGGACGTCGGGTCCCTGTGGCTTAAATCTCTACCACTGCCAATCCGCCTTTATTGACGTTTCTAGCGCCCAACCCGCATTGAGAAGTGTTCATTTTCGGCTTTGCACAAGCATATAAGCACTGTATTGTACCGATACAACCGCGTTCGTTCACAATGCACTCGGTAAAGTATCAAACTGCAACTGGTTCCTGGGAATTTGCGCCACAAGCCCTGTGATAAGCTCACATCTTGACTTTGCCGCGCCCACTGGCTCTCCAGTCCACTTTTCGCTCTGAACGCTTTCGGCCCGTACCACATTCAACTATTCGTTTTCGACCCTTAATTCATTCTCAGAGGTCTTTAAAACAGAGCTCTGCCACATAAGAATCACGGTATTCGCCGGTATATCAAATCCTACAGGTATGTAGGAATAGGGCAAGCGTTGTCCTCACGTAACGTCACACCGGACCTACAACATTTCAAACTCAAATTCAAACTCCAGAGGCCTTCTCTATGGTCCCGGTCTTATTTTGCGAATACAGCAACGCTATGACCCGCGCCGCGCCTTTTCCGCGCACCAGCTTCCTAATGATAGGCCCATTGTTTGTGTGGCCAGGGCAAGGAGTAGGCTTTGGTGTACGTTCCTCTTGCTTTTTGTATACCGAGGCGGTCCGTCGTCTGGCCGATGTGGTGATGCAGGAACGAACGCGGCGTAGGCGGCGGGCGGCGTGAGGTGTGCATTTCCACTCCCGCCAGCCCCACGACACGCTGCGGACCGCTTGATACTGCTTGTACCTCCATTTGCGACCTCGTAACCCGCTCCCAACGATGGTCTGGCGCGGCGTGGCGACGGTTGCCGCGCTCATGTGCATGCGGCAGGCGCAGGCGTTCCAGGTGACGCTCAAGAACCAGTGCACGGACTCCATGGTGCTGTTCGACTCGTCCTCGACCGAGACGATCGCCGAGGGCAGCTCCATCACGCGCACCATCGCCCCCGACTCGGGCGCGCACGTGTACCGCTACGGCACGGGCGCGCAGGCCACTCGTACGTCTCTCTTATGACGCTTGTCTCTAACAGCAAACGCACCACCGGCTGCGATGCCCGACCGATCCGATTTGATACAATCGACTAACAGACGCGTCCGGCTGTTGGTTGTGCTTGTGTGGCAGTGGCCGAGTTTTCGGGCGACGCGGGCTACTCGTGGTACGACATCAGCATCATCCCGACGAGCCCGACGCAGGGCCCGGACTACTGCTCGAGCCTGGCGGACTGCAAGGCGTACACGGGCGGCGTGGGCTTCAACGTGGCCATGCAGATCACGCCCGACGTGACGGACGACAGCCGCTGCGTGGAGCTCAACTGCCCGACCGACGGCTGCGACGACGCGTACCAGTACCCCAAGGACGACAACAAGACGCACACGTGCTCCATTGACATGGACTTCACCGTCACCTTCTGCTACACCAACTCGGTGTCGACGCCCGAGCCCACGACCGTGACGCCGGAGCCCACCACGGCCACGCCGGAGCCCACGCCGGAGCCCACGCCGGAGCCCACGCCGGAGCCCACCACGGCCACGCCGGAGCCCACCACCGCGACTCCGGAGCCGACCACCGCGACACCCGAGCCCACGACGGAGGCGCCGTCGGCCGCCGGGTCCATCGGCAACGAGGCCGAGGGCAGCTGGGGACTTGACAACCTCGTGGGATCGGCCAGCACCGCCGGCAGCTACGAGGCCGGCAGCGCCGCCGCCGGCTCGACGGCCTCGGGCGAGGACGAGGTGGCCTCCGACTACGACGTCGAGACTGTGCAGCCGTCGACGACCACGAGCGACGACACCACCGCGACCGGCGGCGTCTCGATCGGCGGCGTCTCGATCGGCGGCTCGCCGTCGACCGGCAGCGACAGCGGCTCGGCCCAGGAGGCCAACACGCAGTCCGGAACCTCCTCGGGCGGCAGCGCCGGGTACATCGTGCTGGGCGTTGGCGCGGCGGCGTCGGTGGCCGCCGTGGCCGCGGTCTACACGATCCGCAAGAAGAAGGCCGAGCTGGACGAGATGGAGAACAAGACGCCGACGCTCGAGACGGCCACGCACGCTCGCGACGCGCGCACCATCGTCATGACCACGCCCCAGGGCAGCATGCTGCTGTAGATCGTCGGTCGGACCGAGCGTGTGTGTTTATGAGAGAGGCTGTTCTCCTTTTCTTCCTTCCGCCGGCCGTCTTCGTGCTTCTCATCTTCTCTCCTTGTTCCCAATTTTGAACGTCGAGCGCGGGCGGCACACCAACGAGTAGAGCAGCCGGGGGGACGGACGACGCGGCGAGTGTGGGGGGAATGCGTCGGGACAGGAACTCCTTGGCTCGGCTCGCTCGCGTCGGCGCTCCTGTCTTCGTCGCTGTTGTTTAATCCCTCTAGTTGTTGTCGTGACGGCCTCGGAAATGGTTTGTTTGTCGCTTCGCGTTGCTTGTTCGTCGTGCATTTTGCTCCCACAACGCGTCGCCCTCATCTTGTCGCGTGCTGACCTCCTCCGTCGTGCATCATCATAGAGAATTGCTGTATTAATGCAGCGTTGATCGACTGGAGAGACTGCTGGGTCTGATACGTCCGCTCCCGGTCACACACAACTGGAGCTCTGCACAACCAACGAACGACCGCTCTTGCTCTCTTTACCAGTCTCCAGTCTCTCCCCGCGGCCCCGCGCCGTGTTGTAATGCTGCGCTCGCTGGTGTCCCGAGTCCGAAAGATCGCGACTGTGCGGTCACGACGGCCCGAGTCCGTGACGCTCACGATGGTCACTGTTTAGCCGCGTTCGAGGGAATTTTCCGTCTCGAGGCTCGCCGCGTTGCGCGAACGGTGACGCCGGACGACTTCACACATGCGACCGCGCGAGTAACAGCAACGGCAAGGGCGAGGCCGTCCGTCGGTGGCTCGGAACAAGTCGCCCTTTACAGAAATAGTTGGCTACTCTTCCACTAGCTTTGGTCAATGCGGTAAAGATGAACCTCAACGTGGTGGAGTGACTCGCAGGGCGAAGGATAGAACATTGTGGAGCCGCAACGGGCGGCGGTGAGAGCGGTCAGCTGGATGGGGAGGGCAGCGAGTCCTGTGTGTCAGCTCGCAGTCGGTCCTAACGGCCGGCAGGCGTCTCGTCACCGCCCGTTGGTCTGAATTTTTGATTGAAAACGCTCGACGCCATCGAAGATCCTGACAAACTGCTCGCGACAAACAGCGTGAGAGCCGCACAAAGCAGCGCGTGGACGGCGGAAGCAGTATCCGTTGCCTGTGCCTATGCAACGAAGAAGCCGCGTCCATTAGAGGCGATGAATGTACATGCGCACACGGCCGTTCGTGCCTGATATTATCCTCAAGGGCCAGTATTTTCGTTGGCGTGGCGCTGCTGATCGCATCGGCCTCTTGACCGAGCCTGTCTTGGTGCTGAGCTTAGCTCCTGAGTGTGTAGATCAGGAAATAGGAACGCACTGTGCAGCAACGGTGGACCTCAAGTTGAAGCGACCAACGAACAGCTCCATCTTCAACTTTGTGTCCCAATTAAACAGTTCCATTACTGATATTTTCGACTTCAATAGCAATAATAAGGACAGTTACAACCGTCCATCTTTGATCCACTACGTCCCACTTCAACAGTCTCACGCTATAATTTACATCTTGCCGTAATACTCAAATGCGACATATTCATCCGTTCACATCTCTTCAAGCAGGAGCTTTCTTCCATGGAAAGCACTCGGCGCCGGTTCGCGTGCCGCGACTTTTTTCTCCCTGTTGGTTCCTTTTCCCCCGTTTCACGAAATCCACAGGTCGCGTCGCTGCGAAATGCCACGCTGGACCGGAGCCGCGTGAAGAGAGCGAGTCCGACGTACTACCAGCAGTGGTGGGTGCCTTCCGGCGTTTCCCCTTCCGTCCCGCTGCTTCCTTCCTTCCAGCGACAGCAACGAGCTCAACTCGCAGACGGAGCGTTTCCCTCGTCCTCTCTTCCTCTCTTTCTGCGTCCATCCTTGTGGCCCTCTCTCCGGCCCCTCCACGGCTCCGCTCCGTTCATTTTGCAACTCGACGGCGCACTCCCATTGCGTCTCACCGCGTGGTCTCCGCTGCCAGCCATTGCGACCGAGTCAGGCGCCGCACGGGGGCGAAACGGTGACCGCTAGCGCTCGTTGCAGATACGGACCGTCTGCGGGCGACCCGTCGGTCTCTCGGACCCCTCGACCGGCCACTCGGACTCCTTGGCCGTGACTGAGCGACTGAGCAGGCGGCACTCGACGACGAGATGGAGTTCCCGCTTAAGCCCGACTTCTTCCCGGCCGTGCGGCTGGGCCCGGCCGAGGCCGAGGCGTACGCGTCGCGGGCCGAGGCGAGCGCCAGGGCGCTGCTCAAGGTGCTGCGCGGCCCTCATTGGCGCCAGGTCGCGGCTCCGAACCGGGGTGTCGCGCTCGCCAAGATGCTGCGCATCGACGTGGACGAGTCGACCACGGACGACGCAGGCGGCAGCAATAACAACAGGAGCGGCGGCGGGTCCAAGGCGTCCGCGTGCCTGCTCGTGTGCGGCACGTCGCTCGCGGCCGGCAGCGTGCGCGAGGTCGTGGACGCGATCGGCGCGAGCGACGCGGATGAGTACCGGCGCGCCATGGCGTTCGTGCACGAGGCGCGCTTCCTGGATGCCGTCACCTTGTGCTCGGTCAACAGCGGAGACTGCAAGCCCAAGAAGCTGCCAACAGCCACGACGACGATCAAGTGGGCCGCGTTCCGGGACGACGGCAGGAGGTCCAGCGCCAGCGGGGCGGCGTCTTCTTCGCAGTCTTCGTCGGCGGCGTCCGCGTCTACGACAGCTGCGACGGCGTCGTCCTCGACGGTCGAGGGCACCGACTACTGCTTCCTCGAACATGTCGGGGTCCTCACGGACGACGAGGAGGGCGGCAACATCCCCACGGGCGTCGATAGCGACTCACCAGGGCGTCTGCTGCGCAAGAAGACCCATCAGAACCCGTCGAAGCTCTCAAGGGAGGTCGGGTTTGTCGTCCAGGAGTCGATCGAGCGCGCAAGAGAAGTGCCGTCGCTCGCTGGCTTTGGCCTCGCGCGTGACGAGCTCCGCCGCGCCGGAACGCTCGTGCTGCCCACGTGTTGCCCGGGCATCGTGCAGGTGTCGAGCGTGCTCCAGCTGCGCCTCGCGTCGTCGTCTTCTCCATCCGGTCGGCGGCAGTCGGTCGTGGAGCGGCAGCTTCTTCGTCGCGTGGCGAGCGTCTCACGCGTGGAGCTCCTGCTGGAGCGGCGGCGACTGGCGCGCATGCAGTTCGTCCCGCGGAGCGCGTGGGTCGCGGACGAGCTGCGCCGTAGCTGCGCCGTGTGCGTCAAGCCCTTTGCGCTCCGGAGACGCAAGCATCACTGCCGCGCGTGCGGCGAAGTCGTGTGCGCCTCCTGCGCGCCTCAACGCGAGACGTGCGTCGACAGCGACTCTGGCGGGAGCGCGCGCGTGTGCACCAAGTGCCTCATCCAAGCCAGACGCGGCCTCACCATCGGAGCCGGAAGCTGTGACGCTGTTCCCCCCTCTGTTGCGGATGAGGTGGTGGTATCCGCGCCCCTGCCGCCGTCCGCCAGTCCGTTAGTGAGGAGCTTGACGGCCGGTAGCGAGGACAACAAGCGGAGCGAAGCGAGAGGCACGGCGGCGGTCGAGCGCCGGCCGTACGTGCGCGCTTCATCGGCTTCGTCGGACGGGAGCAACTTCTCCATCGCGCTCAGCGAGTCGGTCATGTCGATCCGCGAGTGCGGGTGGGTCGCCGACGTTGAGCCCGAGCTCAAGGCCAACCACGGCGTCTCTCGCGTCCCAAGCCGCTTTGCGGGCGTTCGCAGCGACGGCGGCCACAACGCTGAGCGCTTTGTGCCGTGTCCGAACCTGGCGTCGTCGCCGTCGAGCTCGAGCTCCAGCAGCGTGTCGCTAAGCGAACTGGACGCGTTCGAGGACCTGATCGCAGTCAACGCGCCGTCGTCATCATCCTCACAGTCACCGGTGCTCGTTCGCAATCACAGACAAGCAGCTCACAAGCACCATGTAGGCGACGACTACGCCGTGAACACCGACAATCAGCAGTCGCACGGGCATCAGGAGTCGATTGACAACGTGCTGGAGCGCATCCGACGCATGAAGGCGGGCTTGTCGGTGCTCTCGACCGCGTACCAGACTGACCAGGGCGATGACCGCGGCAACGCGTCGACGCCGGCCGCTGTCTCGCCACTGAACAGCGCCTCGAACACCACGGGCCGACAGCCGATGGAAGCGCCGGTGCCAACTGGGACGAGCGTGGACGTGGACTACATCAGCACGAGCGACGACTTCAACCTGCTCAGTCCCGAGTCGCTCAACCTGCCGCGAGAGCAGTCGATACATCAGCAGGACGCGGGTGAGAAGTCGCGGCGGTCGAACTTCTCGTGTTTTACCGTCAGCATCGTGCTGGACGCCGACGACTACGATCAGGACGACGACGTCAGCGACGATGACGATGACGATGATGTGAGCGACTACTACTACGACGACGATCTAAATGAAGATGTTGATTATCACGGCGGCCGCGAGCGCAGCAACAGCCAGGCGGAGCTGATGGCGCTGCGTCGGCAGGTCGAGGGGCTCCACCGGTCGCTCGCGATCGCCACGACCAAGCTCCAGACGTTCGAGGCGATCGCAATGGCCGGTGGCCAGCCCTACAGCAGCGACAATCAGCGGCAACGAGGCAGACGGCGTCGCAGCAGCCACCAGAGCGACAGTAGCGGCCGGCGCGCTCGCAGGGCGGAGCGGGAGCTGGACCCGGCCGTGAGTCACACGTACGACGCGCTGGTGGCCGAGCTGCACGAGCTCATGGGACTGCCCACGCCCGCGCCAAGACCAGTTCTCGCTCACCGCGAGTGAATTTGGTGTCTGCGTGTCGTTGTTTGTTGGTTACAATCTGTGCGGTGTAATGAGAAATTGATGACGTGTTGATATGAGGCAACGATTGAAGGCTGAGGTGTACGCTGGCCCATGGCTAGGCTCACACGTTCTCCACGACCCCCATCATCCACTGCGTGGGGGCCGGGTTGGCGGGATGCTGGTGCCAGCGAGCGTGCGACTAGGACAACACGTTGTGTTTTATAGAACGTCCCGTGACTCCGGGGGGGAGGGGACAAGATCCGCGCCATCACCATCCAGGGGCGAAGAACACTGGTCGTTTGGCGGCTCACCTGGACCAACTAATTTGCACGACTTGGAGGAAGAGCATGGACGCCGACTATTGCACCACGCCAGTTGCTCGCTCCACCAGCAGTGTAAGCAGCGCCCTCCTTCAAATGAATCGCTCCCCATCGTTCGAGTACCGGGAGTGTCATGCCTCATAAGCTGGATGTGGGTGGGGTCGGCGGTGGTGTACAGCAAGGAGGGCGCTACGATTTGGATGGAGAGGGAGACCCTTCAGGCGCATAGCTTACACCCTACGACCGTGGCTGGCGAGGTGGCTGAGCGCACCGATGGTGTTCTCACACCACGTAAAGTTTAGTTACTCTTTCAATAAGGATCGAGCAACCTCAACTTGACACCACGAGTTGAGCTCTATGTATGTTGTATAATACAACACAACGCGAATGGACACGTCGCATGAATCCTACTTACCTATATGGGTTCCATGCTGATGGGGCTCCATATTTTTTGGTGGACTTCATGGTGGGCGGCGGGTGACGAAATGCGCAGCCTCTACACCAGGGCGCCGTGTTCCACAGGAGCCCCCTCTACGAGCTGCCTCGCCTCAACTGGCTGTAAAGCGACTCGCGTTGGTCGACGGTGGCGGTGCTTGCGAATTGACAAACCGCTGGCATATCGTGACCTGACGAATCGTCGGCACCAAGCGGTATGTTCGGGGTCAACGACGATCGGCGACGCTCAAGCCAGTCAGCCCTTGACTAAGCGGAGTGGGAACTCATTTATCATATCTCGTGTCAACCCTGGTGTCGCGCGCCACATGGCTACAGTCGGCCCCGGCAGTATTGACAAGTGGTACTCATTATTTGCGAAAGTTTATAGTATTCCAGTGAATAGAAAAAAGTACTAATGAAGCCATTGCTTGATATAATATTCAGGGTTATCGAATACCAGAGTTATCAATACTGCCGGTGCAGACTGTACTGCAGTGAACTGCGCCTAGCCTAATTCTTACAGTCTACCCTCTGTTCTTTACGTCTACTCTCTCTTTATACCCTGTAAGAAATAATACCCCTACTCACTGATAAAATAATGAGTGCCCACTGATTTTTCACTTTACCAATCAACAGCTGCAAAAAAACGAAACAACCAATAAAGTGCGAGTGCAAAAAATCCGCCAATCGCAACACTCCGTGCGAGGCGTTGAGGAAATCAAGATTGTACAACTCTAATCAAAAGCTCACAACAAGCGCACTTCAAGCGGTGGTCGTGGCTCGAAGCGTTTTGAGTGCACAAAGCTTTGCGATCATTATCACATTTGCAATACAACACTGACGCACCACATCACGCCCACGATGCCCGCCCCCGCCCCAGCAATTAACGCCCCGAAACGTCTGACCATCGACCAAAAGCTGGTCCTGTTCGACATGGCCGCCGCAGGAGCAACTTCTCCGACCAAGCTGGCCAAGTGGATCAACGACAACTTTCCACTGGCCAAGCCCTTGACCGAAGGGGCTGTGCGCTACATTTTGGGGCAGCGCGACCGGCTGAAGAACACTCCCAGTTCCCACGGCCAGCAGCACAATTTGCGGCGCCCCGCTATTGGCGCCTTCGACTCGCTGCTCGTCGAGCTGCTCGACGACTTTGATGATGACGACCACGTCACAGACGCGATTGCGGTCGAGCTCGCCATCTACTTGGCGGACCAGCTTGGCATCCACCCCGCGTACCGTCCCAAGTTTTCGAACGGATGGCTACACAAATTCAAGCTGCGCAACAGGCTGTCCTTTCGCAGGCGTCACGGCGAGGCAGCGTCCGTCGATCCAGAGGCAGCTCAGGCCGGGAGGGAGAAACTACGGCGCATCATCGCGCAATATTCACTGTGCGACGTGTACAATATGGATGAGACGGCCTTCTACTACCGCCAAGCTGCCTCTGGGTCGATATCGCGCACCACCAAGTCCGGCAAGAAGCAAGACAAGCACCGTCTCACGCTTGCCGTCGGTGTCAATGCCGATGGCACCGATAAGCTCTCGCTCCTCATCGTCGGCACGGCCATGCAGCCGAGAGACCTACAAGGGCACGACGTCGGCGA
>JAADYG010000482.1:0-24668 GCA_023338115.1 Phytopythium boreale
AAATTCAGCGTCGCAATCCAGTTGTTCCGGAACAAGCGGTTCCTGGCGGTTGACGACTCGGGCGACTGTCGCTTTGCGGAGGCATCGCTCTCGGACCTCGCGGACAAGTTCAAGTTCCACGTGGAGATTCGCGTGATCCCCAAGACGATGAACCACTTGTTCTTCGTCTCGCGCACGACGGGCAAGGTGCTGCGGAGCCACTGCAACGGCAACGTCCGCTGCGAGAACTACAATCGACTGGAGTGGGAGGCTTGAACGATCATTGAGCTGGGCAAGGAAGGAGGCGCGACTGGTCCGGACGCGGACACGCCGGCGGGCAATCACCACCAGGAGAGCGATCGTCGCTGGTACGTCCTCGAGCTGGCCAGGCTCGAGAAGAACCCCCACGACATTCGCGAGCTCGTGGAGATCATGTTTCCGCCAACCTTGACGCCAGTGGCGACCACCGTGGGAGAGCTCGAGTAAGGTGTGGTGTATTGATGTGTAGCGGATGTGAGTGGTGAGTGGTGAGTGGTGAGTGGTGCTAATACAAACGGGCATTGTTTGAACGAAGAGCTTGACTCCAATTGGAAATGGGGATCCGCTGCTTTGACATGCATGTGGCGCTGCTTACTCGAGGGCGGGGTCACCGTTCTTTGCCTCGCGATAGACCTAGTGCTTGATGGACTTTTCGGCGCCCACGACCTTGGCCTCCCACCGCAGCGCAAGCAGCAGCACCTCCAGCAGCCACTCCTGCGCGCTCGTGGTCGCTGTTCCAGGCACAATCCCGCCGCACGCGAATTTGCAGTCTTCTCCGTGTGCTCCACGCGCCTCAAACACATTCCTATTATCACAAGAACAGCCAGCGTATGAGCCAAACGATCAACCACGCACCATGTCCACCAGCACGACGATGCAGCGTACCATGAGAAGATGTTCATCCACGACTCGATTGGAGCAGCTCCATCGCTCGAGGTAGTACCGTCAGCCTTGTCCAGGTCCCCAATTTGTAGAAGTCGCTGAGGGTCTACCGACCGATACATGAGCACGCGCTTGTCGCCGACGGTGAAGCGCGAGGCCAAGAACAGCGACTTGGCGAGCGCGCGGCCGTCGGGGCTCGAGATGACGCGGTAGATGAGCACGTTGTCGTCATCCACGGCCTGCACGCGCTTGAGCAGCATGCGCATCGACTTGGAGTACATGCTGCGCATGCCTCGGGGCGACGTCATGACGCGCCACGCGCGGTCGAGCACCTCGTCGGGCGTCAGACCGCGGAACGTCTTGATCAGCATGAACTTGACGTCGTTGCCCTCCACCTGTCGCCGGTCCGTCCACCCGAGCACCTCCATGCCCGTTGTCTCGAACGAGCGACTGTGCATGAACGACCCGATCGCCTCGTACGCTGTGGTGGCCACCTGTTTGCACTCGTCCGCCGTCATGGGCATGACGACCACCCGCGCCAGCGCCTCGTCTTGCTCTTGATTCTGCACCTCTGCATCAGACCCAGCCGAGTGCTCTTGCTGGTTGGCCGACTCGTCGATCGCCGGTGAGATGGCGTGCTCTCGGACGAGCTCCTTGAGCTGCGCCGTCTCACGCTGGAGCTCGTCCTGCAACGCCTTCACGTCAACGTCACGGTTGGTGCCTCTGTCGGCGCTGGACGGCTTCTGATTCAGCTGAGTGCAGCGTTCTTCCAGCTCGCGCACGTGCTCCCACATCTCGTGAATGTGCACCTACCCGGATACAATCACGTTAGCACGAGGCACAATGCGACTAGCATGGGTATAGAGGCTCGCGTACCAGGTTGCGGTCGTGGATGCGCTGCAACGCCTGCTTGTCACTGCCGCCCGCGCGCGACGGGAACACAACAGCGACCGCTTCTTGCTGGTTCTCCATCTCGATCTCGTGATCTTGCTTGTTCTATGTGGTGTCAATGGCGATGCCAATTCGGAAATGCCAGCATGTTCTCTCTGCTCCTTCACTGACAACTGCCACCTTGATCAAGCGGCAGCCAGGCGGATCGATGCTCCCCTTGATTGTCTTCCCGCACGACACCAACGGCCGCAGCTAAGGCAGTCCATCGATGATGCAACACGTTTCTATAGGGACACACAAACTGTGAGACCGCGATGGTGTGCGTGCAGCCACGCGCTCGGCCCGTTCAACACATCCGAGGTGCACGTCCCACTGTGCCTTAGCGCACACGTCGCGTGCGATGGTCGCAGTCAAACGCGCCCACCGCTTCTTCACTAACCAACAGCAAGTCAAACGAGCCAGTAGCACCAGGAAAGGTCAAAGCATGCTGCTTCTAAGGTGCCGGGGTCAACGTCAACCGAAGAGTGTCGGAGCTTGAGACGAGCGCAAAGATCCGAGGGAAGTCAGCAACAGAACCAATAGACCATCAAACAGTCGATCAACCAAGCAGATACGGTATTGGGGACAGTTCGACAGGAAGGTTATCAATCGGCGGCCTGCGTTGGTGCTATGATGCCGAGCTTCTTGAGCAGTGCCGCCGTCGCGGGAGTCGCTAGTGGTAGTCACATCGTAGAGAACACAGCATTCACTTAGCGACGGCGAGCAAAACGCACAAACAACCGTGACAAGCAGCGCTCTTACCGGCAACGGGGAGACGCAACGGCGAGTTCTGGAGAGCTTGCTTCCCGTCCTTCGATCCTCCTTTCTTGGCTCGTGAGGGACGCTGAGGCGTTGAACACAGCTCGATCTCTCGGTTTGTCAGCGACGTGTATGTCGGGCTCTCGGAGAGCTCTCCCGACACTCCTTTCGTCTGATCATGTTTCTGAACCTGGACAGATTTCAATCAGAATACAAGAAAAGCGATCAGACTTAATGCAACTCACTTGAACTCACTGATGGTAATTGAGCGCACCTCAAACTCAAGTCGGTCGTGGTCGAGCTTCATCGCTTGCTCCTGCAGTAGCTGGCGCTCGCGCTCCAAGTTCTTCCGCTGGATAGCCAGCGTGCGCCGCTCGTTCTCCAAGTCTTCTGTCGATTCTGCTGCGACGTCAGGTGCAACTGCACCAGCTCGTGTGCTGGACACCCTTGACTTGCTCGTCGCGCTCTTGCCAGCGCTTAGCCCGTGCGAGATCGATGGGGGGCCAAGCAGCGACGCCTGCAGCAACTGGTCTTGCTCTCGGATGATAGAGTGAGCGTCGTCCAGTTTCTTCTGCAAGATATCGACTACCTCGTCCAGGTTGGCCTTCGGTTTGGTCGGCTGTGTGTCGCGAACAGCGCCCTCAAACTCCTCCAGCTTCCCGTTCAAGCGCTGCATTGACTGAGAGATGAAATCCGGCACGCTCTGCTTTGTTGCCATATTGAACGGCGTCGGCGTGAAATCGTCAATCGGAGCTTTCGCGAGCTTCTCGAGCTCTGTTGAGCCCCCCGTTTTGTTTTTCCTATCATGGCAGCACGTAGGATCGGTCAGAAACATCAGCGTGCTTTGCTTGGAGGTAACGACAGTAACTCACTGGGCAAGGAAGAGCTGGACGGCCTTCTTGTACTGCCCCGTTAGCGACTCGAGCTGCCGCTGGAGCGTGTCGTAGCTTGTTGAAAACGCCTCGTTCTCAAAGAGCAGCTCCGCGTTCTTCTTCTCGAGGTTGGCAACAATCTGCTTGGTCAGCTTGGACTCGTTGGACTGCGACGTTGTCGTTAGCTTCCGCCGTTCGCCAACGCCGTTCAGAGGCTTCGTCGCCGTAATCCCCTACACGTAGAACGACGCTCATCAGACAACCAAGGACATCGCACAGTATGGAAAAGGTATGAGACTACGCACCCGCTTCTCCTTAGTGGCGCGCACCACCGAGTCTTGCAGGTTCTTCCGCAGCCGCTCGTACTCGGCGTCCTTGCGCCGCAGCTGCGCCTTGTACGCCGTCTCTACACCCTGCAGCCTGTTCCACATGATCAATACCAGTGGGTTAAGTTCCTATCTGTCTGTCAGCACAACTCACCGGGGCATACAGACAGCCTTACCTGGCGCACTGCACCTCCAGCGCCTTCTTCTCTGTCTGCAGCGTCTTGCGCTCCGACAGCAGCGCTTGCTCCTTGGCCTTGAAGATGTTCTGCTGTTGCGCGGTCGTTTGCTTCTGCGCCTCCAGCTCTCCCCGCAGCACCTCAATCACGTGCTGCTTGCGCGCGATCTCCTTCTCCGCGACGCGAAGGCTCTCACTCAGGTCGTTCTGGTGATCCACCTCCTGGTTCCGCACGTGCAGCAAGTAGCTGACGACGTCCATAACCCCGCGGACGTGCTTCTCCGCGGTGTTCACACGGTCACTGGGCATCCCCGCGCTCTCAATCATCTTCCAGAGCGCGGCGACGTCCAGCTGGCGCACAGCATCGCGCTCCTTTCGCTGATTCTCGGCCTGGTTGCCCTCCATAATGGATGAAAGCGCGACCGCATGCTCGAGCTGGTCGTTCAGGTACGCCTGGTTGTCCTCGATCGAGTGCGCGGGTGAGAGCTTCCAGGACGCGACGCCGGTCCCCACCGCCGCCGTAAACCGCGCGAGCCGACTGACGGCGTCGCCCTCGGTGTTGTTCGTGGTGCCGTCGTTGTCGTCGGCAAACGTCAGCCGCTTGCGCCTCTCCGGCGACTCCAGCGCGTCCGAAAGCTCCGCGCGCGCGCGCTTCACCGGCAGGAACGCGCCGCTAAAGTCCAAGGCGACCGCACGGCCCCGGGCGGAGTCCATGGCCGATGTCTGCGTCGTCTAAGGCGGCGATGCCTCGCTTCTTCTGCTGCTGCTTCCGCTTCCTGTCCGCAGTGATCACCGCACTTTTTCCCGCACTTTTTGAACGGCAGCATTCTGACAATCACTAGTTTTGTTCGCTGCGTGTACATCAACCCGCAAATGTATTCGCTTGAAATAGTGAGCGTATAATGCGTTTGTAATTCTGTGTAATTTAGTACACTATAATTTGATTCCGACTCAGATATTCTGAGGAAACATGGTCTGTTCGACTCAGATGGACTGAACAGGGGACGGCATGCGTCACCTCGCAGCGGCAGCAGAAGCAACGACAACAGCTTCGGTTCGCAAAGACCGGCTCCCAATGGGCACAGGTTACCCGCAAGTCAGAGAGCTGGGCCGGTTCGTGTTGCACAGTCCTGTTGCGGATTGGCCGAGAGCTGACTTGTTCGACAAGACAGCAGTGGAGTAGACTGGCACTCCACCGCGCCGCGCAATACCTGAACCGGCACTCGTCGCCCAACACGCCCAGACTGGGTCTTCTGTCATCGAACCATAAGTTGCGACTAGGAGCAGCGCGCTGTGACCTGCGACGTATGAGGCACTGAACAAAGCAGTGACTCGGATCAACGGACGGTCCAATGCTCACAACTTGAGTCACCAGCCCGGCATCACCCTGCCACCACAGAAATACACAGGCAGTGTATAGAACAGCATGAGCCGCATCCACGGCCGTCTTGAATGTCCTTGTCGTGCTCATGCTGGTCACAGATCGGCGGTCGCTGGAGGAAGGAGGAGCGACGAGCGACCGCTTCAACTCCCTCTGAGCACATGGCGCTCAAATCGAAAGCAAAACAGTACTCGCAGACTCGACCACCCCACTTTTCCCAAAACAAGGCGCAGTTCCGCGAGCAAACCTTTCATGAGCATACCGTCCCTTACTCCCATTTTCCAAAAGCTCACCTCGTTTTGATATTCTCGGCACGGTCTCAGCTTCACAACCGCACAGTGGGACATCCACTTTGGCGCGCCTGGGGTGACAACCACGCACAAGAGACGCGTCCCCAAGCTCAAAATGCGGCGCGCCCGACCTGCGGGCAGCTCCTCCCGTCGCTCCTCCTTCCTTCCTGCTGCTCCTCTCGTTCCTCCCCTGTTCTCCCTCCACCGCGTCCCGTTGGTTCCGTCCCGTCGGTCTCCAAAGACGCGCGCGCACTCGGCGACTTGCTGACCTTCTTCAACGCCAACCCTCCAAGATGAAGGTGCTGTCTTCGCTGTCGCTGCCCGAGTCGCTCGCCGGCACGCTCGCGAACCGCCAGCTCGCGGTCTCGTGCGGCGCGATCGTGCTGTCTCTGGTGCTGCTGCGGGCTCTTGGGGGCCCCAAGAAGCCCAAGAAGCCGCTCGACAAGGACGGCGAGCCGCTGTTCGAGCCGCCGCAGGCGGGAGCGTGGCTCGGCAGCATGCTCGAGATCGCGCGCAACGCCGGCCGCTTCCACGACTGGATCGCGGACGTTACGAAGCTCGCGGGTGGCAAGCCGTGGTTGCTTCGCGCGCTCGGCCGGCCGGATATCGTGGTCGTGAGCACGCCGCAGCTGTTCGAGGACGTGCAGAAGACGCTGTTCGAGTCCTTCGGCAAGGGCCCGTACGTGCACGAGCTCACGCGCGACCTCGCGGGCAACGCCATTGTGCTCGTGGACGGCCCGTTGTGGGCTTTCCAGCGCAAGGTGTCGGTCAACCTCTTCAGCGCGCGGCTGCTGCGTGAGTCCATGTCCAAGATCATCCACAAGAACACGCTCACGCTCGACCGCATCCTAGAAGAGCGCGCTGCTGGCGGCGAGGCGTTTGACCTGTCGCGGCTCATGTACCAGTTCACGATGGAGGTGTTCGCGGAGATCGGCTTTGGCCTGCGTCTTGGCTCGCTCGGCACGAACCACTCGCACGCGTTCGAGGAAGCGCTGGACGAAGCGACGGTCGCCGTCTCCAAGCGCTCGCGGCTGCCCACGCCCGTGTGGAAGCTCATGCGCGCGCTGAACATCGGGTCGGAGCGGGAGCTGCGCGAGTGCATCAAGATCATTGACGAGAACGTCATGAACATCGTCGCGCAGACCATTGAGCAGCACCAGTGCGGACACAGTAGCGCCGATGGGGATCACGAGAGCGACGTCAACAAGCGCGGAACGCTCGTGTCACTCTTCCTGGAGCACAGCGCGAGCGAGGCCGCAGCCAGCGAGTACACCGTGGACGCCAAGCTGCTCAAGGACATCGCGCTCAACATGCTCGTCGCCGGCCGCGACACGAGCGCCGAGGCCATGTGCTGGTTCCTCTACTGCCTGTCGACGCATCCGGATGTTGAGGAAAAAGTGCGCGCCGAGATCTTGGCGACGTTGCCCGATCTCGCGAGCGGAGCGTCGACATTTGTGCCGGCTGACGCGCTCCAGGGACTGACGTACATGGAGGCGGCGCTGCGCGAGTCGCTGCGTCTGTTCCCGCTCTTCGCGTTCGTCCGCCGCGTGGCGTTCGAGGACGTGACGCTCTCGGACGGCACGTTCGTCCCCAAGGACACGTACGTGGCCATGTCGCCGTACACGATGGCTCGCCGCACCGACGTGTGGGGCCCCGATGCCGCCGAGTTCAAGCCCGAGCGGTTCCTTGACCCGGCCACCGGCAAGCTCCGCCAGGTGTCCATCTTCCAGTTCAACTCGTTCTGGGCCGGCCCGCGCTCGTGCGTGGGCATGAAGCTCGCGTTGCTAGAGATGAAGACCGTGCTGGCCAAGGTGCTCGCCCGCTTCCGCGTCGAGGTGGACCCGAACGACCAGCCCGAGCCGGGCAACGTGACGTACCGCATGTCGCTCACGCTGCCTATCAAGGACGGCCTGCGCGTGCGCGTCGCCAAGCTCCAGACCGCCGGCGCCGGCGCCTAAAGTGGTGCTCTGAATGCTGTAACCGCGCCTAATAAATGAATGCGACGCTATAATTTGACCGATATCATCGATAGCCGCGTTCAAATGGCCGGGAGTGTCCGTGCAGTGGTGAAGCCATGTGGGTCACCTCGATTCTTTGGGGATAAATATATATGAGGTATTTTGTACTTATTGGAATCTGCGGTGGTAAACCGAGCGGAGGGTGTACGAATACTTTTATGTCAATCAGTTTCTCAGGAGCGCATCTGGATGGCTGCCAAAAGCCATTCGACCTTTGGAGCATCACAGCGAAAACGCAGTAACAGGACGGCGATGGCGGACGCGGCGGAGGCCAAGATGCAGGAGTTCCTGCGCCTGCACCAGGCGCAGCTGGCGGGCGCGCAGGTGCCGCAGCACCTGTGGCCGATCGTGTACTACAAGCTCCAGTACGTAAGCCTCAACGCACCTCCTCTCTTCACAAACGACTGACGGCGCTCATGTCCATGCAGGAACGAGCTCTTCGACGCGGGAAACTTCTTCTTCCTGGCGCGCGACGAGGACGGAGACCTGCACGCGGTGGTGCGCGACGACGTGGATCTGGCGCCCGTGCAGCCCGACTCGGACGAGGCGCTGTTCATCGTCGACCACGCGTGGACGTTCACGGCCGACAAGATGAAGGAGCAGCTCGAGCAGACGCCCCAGCTTCTGGAGCGCATGGAGAGCCTCATGCAGCTCTCCACGGCCGACGAGGACGAGGGGCAATTGTCCAAGGACCAGCGCATGGGCAACGTGATGGAGTGCGTGTGGAAGTTCGCCAACACGTACCGCATCGGCAACCTCAAGCCCGAGGAGGCGTCGGCGATCTGGTACATCATGGACGAGTTCGGCTCGGCGATCGAGCACAGCGACGCGCCCAACATGCGCATGGCGCCCTTCTACTTTGCCGAGACGCAGTGCGCGTTCTCGCTGCTTTGGCCCGTCGAGCCGCTCGAGGCCGGCGACTTCCTCGCGAGGAACTACGTGCCGGAGCAGACGCAGGACGCCGACATGCGCGCAGCGCTGCTGGCCGCACTCTTCTACCCTCCCGAGCAGAACACGCTCGTGAACGAGCAGGAGTACATGCAGCAACTGTTCCAGGTGGTCGCGCGCCGGCGGCAGGAGTACTCGCTTGAGAACGCGCGCGCGAAGTTCCACGCAATCGTCAGCCGCGACTCGGAGGTGCTGCCCGACCCGGCGACGACCAAGGCTGAACCGCCGCTTGCCGTGGCCATCAGCAGCTCTAGCCCGCTCCAAGTGTACTCGAGTAAGCATCCGGCTGTTGGGCACTGTGTTGATGAGCTTTCTGTTGCTAACCGGGCTTTCTGATGTCTTATAGACCTGACGCTCGTGTACGAGCACCTCAAGCACCCGCGCTTCGAGCACATTGAGAGCGAGGAGGACGCGCAGGTCGTGTGGCCCACGTGGCACATCAAGGACTTCCAGAAGTACGCGGCGAACGAGCGCGTGCAGATCATCAACCAGTTCCCCAACGAGAAAATCCTCACGTGCAAGGATCTGCTTTACGAGATGTGCAAGCTGTAAGTTGCGTGCTCTCTCCTTGCTGCCGTCCAAGACCACGGCTAATGCGTCTTGCTGCGACTTGACAATAGGCAAAACAGCGGAGAGCGCCCGGCGTGGCTTGCGGAGACGTACAACATGACGAACGAGTTCCCGGAACTGATCGCCGAGTACATCCACCGCGACCAGTTGGCGTGGAGCGAAGGCGAGAAGCAGGATGACGCGAACCACTGGATCAGCAAGCCGTGGAACATGGCGCGCTCGATCGACACTTGCATCGCGCAGAACGCGCCACACCTTGCGCGTCTGACCGAGACGGGTCCCAAGGTCGCGTGCAAATACATCCACCGGCCGCTGCTGATCGACCAGCGCAAGTTCGACTTCCGCTTCCTCGTCATGGTCAAGTCGACCGAGCCGCTGGAGCTGTACCTGAGCGGCGTGTACTGGCTGCGCATCGCCAACACGCCCTTCTCGATGGACGACTTCCAGGACTTCCAGAAGCACTTCACGGTTATGAACTACTCCAACTTTGGCGTGCGCATCATGGACAACACCGAGTTCGTGCAGCGCTTCGAGGACGAGTACCCGAGCGAGGACTGGCCGCGCGTGCACGCCGAGATTTGCGCGTCCATCAAGCAGCTCTTCACGTTCGCGACGGCGCAGCCGCCGCCGCTCGGCCTCGGCCGGTGCGACAAGTCGCGCGCGCTCTACGGCGTGGACGTGATGCTGTCGTGGGAGACCAACGAGGAGACTGGCGAGGAGTTCATCCGCCCCGTGATCCTCGAGGTCAACTTCCAGCCCGACTGCACGCGCGCCTGCAAGTATTTCCCCAGCTTCTACAACGATCTCATGAACGTGCTCGTGCTCAACAACACGGACGGCGTCGTGCACGGCGTCACCAAGCTCTGAGCGTGCCAGTGACGCCCCCCCCCCCTCGTCATGGCCGGGCACGTACACCACAGTAACAAAGGTAACAATGGGATTGCGGGTGTTTGGATGGAGCTGGTGCGGATTATCTTGGCTTATAACGGGAGCGTTTAACCACTGTAGTTACAGTTCAAGTACTCAAGGAGTAAGAACAGCGCATCCAATTCCGTTGACTCATAGTCAAAACTGACGACCTTTCGATATAAAACCTGTATAAATAGATAATATATCACAAATTATATGGAATGTCCGAAAGAAATGGTTCGTTTTTGTACCACGGCAGTTGGTACCGTACATTTCGACAACATGGTCAACAAAAATTTAACTGTGTCCCTCACAATGCGTCACTCAACTGATACTAAACCTAAAACATTCCCAAAACCAACAATTACCACTGGACGCAACACAAAAAAATACAACTGGACATTCAACGTCCACTTGCGTCAGAGAGCGGCGCCCACGCGCTCCTTTCCACCCTTGACACAGTTTCCACCAATCCAATCTCTCCACCTTCAATATCCATTTTTATGATTCGTCATAAATACGTCTCCTTCCTCACTTTCCACCAATCAAACGCGATAAATGGCCCGCCACGTGGTAACGAATAACGAACGAGCAGCTCTTCAACCGCCACTGTCAACGCCACACTTGAGGGTTCTTGGCCATAACGCCAAATCCGTCGACGAAGCCCTCGCTCCCCCTCCCTCCTCCCCTCGCCCCCCCCCTCCCCCCGGGCGACGATGGAGGCGGCGCACGCGGTCCGCTACGGCCAGAAGATCCGGCTGGCAGCGCTGTCGGCGTACGTGGCGGCGTCCGGGGCGCCTCCGCCCTGCGGCATCGGCTACTACGAGAAGAACGGGCGGCACGGCATCCTGAGCTGCGTGCCGCCGCTGGGCGACGCGCAGGACAAGCTGTTCACGGAGGACGAGTTCCTCGTGCTGGACCCGACGGGCAGGCGCGAAATCGGCGAGGTGGTCGAGTACGGCCACGCCGTGGTGCTCGTGAACCAGCATGGCATGGTCTGGAACAACAAGACGGGCGGCATCACGGGCTACGTTGGCCCGCGCGCGCGGAACATCCCCGGCGAGATGTACGTCTCCTTCCGGCGCGGAGGAGCCGCCAAGCCCGCGTCAGGCGGGAGCAGCAGCAGGGCGGCGACGCAGCAGGCCATGTCGGCGTCGAGCTGCACGGCCAGCAGCTCGAACGTGTCGTTTGACGCGTCGACGCGCTCGCGGGCCAACTCGTCCTCGTCGTCGCTCTCGAGCATGGACGCGGCCGTCCCGTCGACCAAGCAGGAGTACACGGAGGGCCCGAGCGACGGGCCGGTCGTGTTTGGCGACGCGAACGTCGCGATCGCCGTGGTGGAGTCGAACCGCCACTCGCAAATGTTCAACAAGCGTCTCACCAACTTTAAGAAGCCCACGAGCCGCATCGTCGGTGGGTACATTTGCTGCGACGGCAAGGGCTCCGAGCTGCGCTTCACGGTCTGGCCAGCCAAGCCGCGCATCGAGCAGATCTCCATGATGAACAAGCTCATCACGTCGTACAACTACGGCCAGAAGATTGCGCTGCCCGTCGGGCTTCTCGAGAGCACGGCCGCGCTCGCCACGGACGCTGGAGCCAGCAAGAGCAAGAGCACGAGCGCGCAGGGTCTGCAGCGCGCCGAGATCTTCTTCCGCCTGTCGAACCAGGCCACGGCTGTGCTGCCCGGCAAGCTGCTGCAGCAGAAGCTGACGGCGCACGCGGCCAGCATGAGCGATGACGAGGCACTGGATGCCGAGCGTGAGTCGGTGTTTGTCCTGCCCCTGCGCAACGGCCCGCCCGGTGAGCTCGTCGTCAAGCTCACGGGTGTCGCGCCATCCACGACGGTGGGCAAGCTCACGGGCGACTCCTCGGTCGCGAGTCGCGCCAAGCACAAGGCGGCAAGTGGCGACTCGCAGCGCAGCACCGTGTCGCTGCTTCTTCAGGCCGCGCGACTGCTGCGACTCGTGCCTGTGCCCATCTTCGCGCTCATCTACGCGCTCATCATGCACTTCTCATGGGGAGCTCTCAGCACGTTGACCAGCGGCCTGCAGCGCGAGCTGGTGGTGCTCGTGCTCGTCATGCTGCCGCTGTTCTACGTCGCCGTGAAGGTCGACCACCCGTTCTCGTCGCTCTTCGAGTATCCGCCGTCGCCGTTGGCGATGGACGCGGCGGGTGCCAACCGTTCAATGGAAGACGGTGATGACCGGCTCGCGTCCGGGTCACTCAAGCTTATCGTGACCGAGTACCGGTTCGCTCCGCATCCGCCTTCGTCTCAACCACTCGCCAATGGAAGCGTGGGCGCTGCTAGTAGCCAGATTCCTACTATTGACGAAGCTGTGCCGCCTCCGACGTCGACAAAGACGGCTCTTGAGACGACGGGCAAGGTGCCCCTGCGGTTTATCAATGCTGAGAAGGGCGACGAGGAGAAGGCGCTGATCCGGTACAATGAGACGACCGAGTGGCGTCGCGAGGAAGGCGTGGACGGCATCCTACACGCTCCGAGCCCGCACTTCCGCACGATCAAAGCCAACTACCCGCACTACTACCACAAGCGCGGCAAGCAGGGCGAGCCCGTGTACTACGAGAAGCCCGGCAAGATCAATTTGAAGGCGCTCAAGGCGGCGGGGCTCACGCTGGACGACCTGATGCACAACTACCTCATGATCACGGAGTTTCTGTGGCAGGTGATCGAGCAGGACGACAACAAGAAGTGCATCTCGGTGCTGGACGTTGACGGGATTGGCATCTCGGACTTTGCCGGCGAAGCCGTCGAGTACGTGCGCAAGGCGGCGTCCGTCTCGGGCAAGCACTACCCGGAGCGCTGCGCGTACATTTTCGTCATCAACGTGCCGTCGTGGTTCAACATCATTTGGAACACGGTCAAGGGCATGGTGGACGACGTGACGCGCGAGAAGGTCATCATTGTGCGCGGCAAGAAGAAGATCCTGGAGGCGCTCGCCGAGAAGATCCCGATCGAGAGCATCCCGGCCGAGTACGGCGGCGAGAGCGACGGCAAGTCGCCCGAGGAGGACCTGCTCTTCGACCTGATGGCGCACCTGAACAAGGAAGACGGCGCGCCCGCCAGCAATCCGATCGCCGGTATCCTGCGCAACAAGCCCATCAAGCACTAAACGCACTCGATCGGATGGGTAGGTGTTCATGCGATCTCGCCTAGCGGAGGCGGGGTGGTAGTTCCTCTAGTATATGGTGCATTGAGTTTTTCCTCTCGAGCTTGTGTTCCAGCATGGTGCGCGTTGATGAAGGAGGGGCCTCTGCTAACTGTGTGTCTACCTCCGGAGCACATCACCCGCACTGGACGAGCTCGGACCACGAGAGCGCGGCAATGGGCACCACGCGCACCAGCTCGAGGTTCTGCATGTGCTCGTTGCCTTCGTCGACGGCCTCGCGCGGGAGCAGCAGCAGCACACTCGCCTGGTGACTACGCAGCGACCGGTAGTAGCCCAGTATCTTGCCTCGGCTCCGGACCGAGAGGAAGCGCCGCGCGTACACGAGCGGGTCGCTCATGATGACGAGGTTCATGAAGGCGACGTTGGCTTCGACGACCGCGCGCCAGTCGTGCACGCGCTCCATCTGCAGCTGGATGGCGCTGAATGTGCGGTAGTTCATGCGCATCGACACGTTGAGCGACGTCGCGACGACGCTCACCATACGATTGACGCTGCCGTTGTTCAGACGACCAGACCCCCAATGGTTGTTGTCACGAGTCGGCCGTAAAGCAGCCAGCATCGTGGGGTGTGACGACATGGTGTCGACGAGCGACGGACCGACGCGCGGCGGGCGGATGCAGAAGAAGTCACTTGTCCAGTGGACGCACATGGCGACGGTGGGCCAGAGTGTGCCGGCCGAGTACGGCACGGGCGTTTTGCCGAGCAGCAGCCACCGGTAATTGCTGTCTTCGTGAGCACCGCGTTGATACTGATCAGCTATCGAGCCCCGACGACATCGACAGGTTCTCCTAACAGCATGACCCGACTCGAGGAGCTGGCCGCCGATGGCGAGGGCGATGGACGTGGAAATCGCGAGGAAGACCAGGCACTTGAGGTCGATGATGACGCCACCAAGCATCGCGTTACCAGCCCCGCGATGCGCGCCAAACTGCTGATACTTGACGGTCTGGAGGCTGTGGCGCGCTGTGGTCTCGATAGGGAACACGACGAGGATCCGCGTGCTGCGGAACGTCGTCGAGCGGAACTGCGCGGCGATCGTGGCGCTCGAGAACCCGCTGAGAAGGAACTCCGGCACGCCGAGGATGCCGCCCGTGAGGTGGCACCAGCTCGTCCACCTCCTGGACGTCGCGAACACCACGGCGCAGTGGAGCAGCAGCGTGAAGACCCACACGTTGCGCATTTGCACGACCGCGACGGAGATGAAGGCGCGCAGCCCGAGGTTCAGGATGCCGTTCTGAGACGTGAAGCGCTTCTCTAGCACGACGTACGTGAGCGGCGCATCGATTGCGTGCGCCAGAGCGTAGCAAAGGACGGGCAGCGGGCTGCCGAACACGACGCACTGCGTCGGTACCTTGCTGAACACGCGCCACGCCAGTCTCAGCCGGTCGAGCACCACCCGTCGTGACTCTGGTGTACTTGCTGGCGTTAGCGTGGCAGTGGACGACGTTATCGTCGTTGCACTAGCAGAGTTGACGAGAGTGGCGGTGTCGAGGTCGGGGGCAACGTGTGCGTAGTAGCAGCTGAGCATGAGGCCAAAGACGCGGAGGATGAAGTACGCCTGGCCCACGATCCGCAGCGTCGCGATGAGCGAGTACCACTGCGGCGCGTCCGACTCGCCCAGCCCGGCCTGATACCTGTAGTCTTCAACATAGATCGTGTCGCATTCCAGCGTCGAGTTGGAGCAGCGGGTCGCGCGGATCACGGTCGACACGTCGGAGCGACGCACGCCGACCATCGCGACGCCGCCTTCGACGCGCGCGGCGTCCTCCTGGCTCTCGATCAGCGTCAGATCCACGGACGCGTTCGGGAACTTGCGGCGAACTGCTCGTACACGGGCCAGGGTATGGTCCAGCACTCGCCCGACGCTTCGACACCGAGTGTTGCGCTGCGAACACGCGTAGCGGTAGTTGACCCACCGCTCCTGGCAGAAATTGGGCAGCTTGCGGTTCCCCGAGTGACAAATTCGAGCACCAACGTGCTCCAGTTCCTCTGGTGAGTAGTACAGCGCCTGGTTCGTGCGCCAGTGACGCAGTGCGAACGCGTGAGGCAGCACGAAGTCGTGGACGCGGTCGACGTAGACGCTGACGGTCCGAAGCTGCACGGCTTGGCCCTCAGTACTGGCGACAGCACCGACCAGGGCGTCGATCATGGCGAAGGCGACGGCTCTACGCAGTTTGTCGGTCGCGCACGGCTCAGTGTAGAACAAGCAGCTCGGGAACGCGGCGCCCGCGAGTCCAAGGTGCCTCGCCATGGCTCGCCACGCGATGCTCGTGCTGTCGAACTTGTAACTCCACACGCGCACGCTCTGGTTGTGCATGCTAACCGCATCGTGCTCGTCGCTCGCGAGCCTGGCGATCGTGTAGTTCCACGGGTCATAGAAGGACATGGTGTCGGGATCGATCAAGGTGTAGAGCGCCCCGAGGTCGCGCACGCCCAGACCGGAGCGCGGGATGTCGGAGAACACGAGCGCCAGAGAGATGAGCCCGACCACGAAGCGCAGCCACGAGAAGGGCAGGTCGCTCCGGAAGGCCTGCTGCCGCAACGCGAGCTGCCGCCGCAGGTTGGCGCGGATCAGCGTGTCCACGGTGTCGACCGAGGCAAGCAGCTTGTGCTTGCTAATAGAGCTGCCGATGGCTGGTGATGGAGCGGTCGGGTGGACGGCGGAGCCATGTGTGCGCCACGCTGTTCGGACTTGCGATAGCCAGAGCGAGCGCCGCGGTCTGGAAGCGCCGAGTGGTTCGGGCGACACCTTCGTGGGATCCATCTACTGTAGACGGCTGTCACAAGTGGTCGAGGCGAAGCACATGACGGATGCACGACTCAGCGCGCTCGCGCCGACGTTAATAGGAGCAAACTACCGGTCTATTCCCGAGCGGTGAACTTTCGCCATCGCGCTGCTTTCTTTTATAGATCGGCGATGCGGACCGTTTTCAACTCGTCAAGACTGCTTTTGACGCCGGAAATATCAGTTCAACGGCAACAAGGCGCTTTCCCGAGCCTCCACACCGTGGTGGAGCCAGCAAACGGATCAATTTCCACTGGGAGAACGCTCGATCATCGCTATCTACCCACTAGAAGGCGTATTCCGTGCTGGGTCCCGCGTCGTCCTCGTCCTCCAGATCCTCCGTCGCGTCCGCGAGCTCTCCTCCGGAAAAGTTCGTGCTGGCCTCGCTCTCTCCACTTGGAGACGAAGGCGGCAGCATATCCTCGTCGTCTTGATCTCCATCCAGCTGCCGCCTTCTCTCACTGTCATCCTCCATCTCATCCTCGACCTCCTCCTCGTCGTGATCAACAGACTGGTCAGCATCCTTCGTCTCACCCTCAGTCGTGCGTTCGTCAATGTTCATGGCGCCTTCAGCGCCGGCCTCTGCGTTTTCAACCGCGGATACTTCGCCATCCCCATCATCCGCCGCTAGTTTTCCAACTATCGAGTTCGCCACGTGCTGGCGAGCGAGCGATTGCTCGAATGCGAGCTCCTCCTCCTCTTGCGCACGCGCGATCGCATCTTCTTGAGTATTAACAGAGCCATCAGCGCTCGCATTACCGCCTGCTGCCGTCGTGGACTTGGACGAGTTAGATATCACCCGCTTCCCCTTGGGCTCGCGCTTCTTGCTGACGCCTGCACGCTCGTCCGTGTAGTCAGAGAGCGACTGCTTCTTGAGCGCTTCGAGGCGCGATCTCCGCGTTTCGAGTTCCGCCTTGGACCGTCCGACGAGCGCGGCGATGCGGAAGCGGATCATCTCGCGCAGGGGAAGGAACATGTGCGTCGAGTACCAGCCGCCGAGCAGCGACGGCGACTCCTGCATGATAAAGTTCGCCATCCACGCCCGGACCTCGTCGTCGTCGATCTCGTCCAGCTGGAACAGCACGTTCGCGCTCGACAGCTGCACGCCAAAGATCTCGTAAGTGGCGCCACCAGTCGTGTCGGCCATCTTTAACGACGCGGGTGACTTGCCTGGGGTCGCTGCAGATGACGGAGACGGCGACATGAGAGGGTTGCTGGAAACGCTGACGGCGTCCATGGCGTCTTCGAGTTGCTCTACCTCGTCGCGCGTCGACTGCTGATCGTTATCGGAGCCCGTGTTGTCGCTTTCGTCGTCTTGATCATTGCCGCCACCGCCTCCGGTAGCAGCAGATGCAGGCGGACTGGCCGCTGGCGACATTGAAAAGCCTGCTGGCCGCGTGGTCGAGTCGCCGCCAGAGTCTGGGTCCACGAGGTACGAGCGTCGCGTCTCGCCACGAGTAAATCGCTCCTTGCGGCGGCGTTTGCTCGACTGCGCGCTCTCACTTGCGGATGTCTGCGTGACCTTGACGATCCGAGGACCCTTGGGGTGGGCGAACTTCTTGGTGCGCTTCCGGTTCGGATGCGTCACCTTGGCGTGCACGAGCTCGCGGTTGTTGCGCAGCTCGACGACCTGGTATTTCGCCGAGTCGTGCGTCGAGCGCGGGTCGTAGCCCATGCGGATCCACGATCCGCGCCACGGCCCATCGACAAACACATAGCACAGCTGCCGGACGATGCGTCTCGCCGCGCGCTTCTCGGCCGCGTCCATGCCCGCAAACAGCTTGGACCGCAGCCACACGGGCTTCTCGTCGAGCTTGCGCGTCAGCTGATCTGTCACACGCTCGTCAATGCCGTCACTCGCACCGACGGAGCGACGGCGAAGCGTCGCTGGCTGGTCCACCCGCGGAGCCTGCGGCGCGGGCGCTTCATCGTGGAAGTTGAGGTAGGTCATGGTGCTCGCCGACTTCTTGGCGCTCTCGCTCGGCTGGTACCCGGACCGCTGGCGGAACTCGTACTTGAGCGGCAGATCCACCTTGGAGAACACCTCCGGGATCATCTCGAGCTCTTCCTCGCGCTCAATGGCCATGTACGGACGCAGACTCGCCTTGAGCGCGCGCTGCGACTCGGAGGGAGGCCACACGTGGCTCGCAACATTGACACTCGGCGTGTGGGTGGGCGTTAACTGCTGGATTGGAGGTGTAAACGGCCGCGTCGGTGTCGGTGCCGGCTCGCTGGTCGCCTCGCGCGGAAAGAACCGACGCGCCGTCAGGTACTGGAAGTCGGCCACGCCCTCGCACACGTACTTCTCTCGCACAAGTCCCACCAATTCCACCCGCAGCTCACTCACAGTAGCAGCCGAACTGTTTGGTTCAGTGCTGGTGGCGGCCTTGCTGCTGTGCACATGGCCATTCGCCACCGATCCATTGACTGCCGTGCCATTGGTGCTCTCCGCCGTCTTCTGCTCCAGTTGCTTCGCCTTCTTCCTCTTCTTCTTCTTCTTGCGCACGACGCGCACGAGCAGCATCTGCGTCTTGGTCAAGTCCGCGAACAGTGGCTTGCAGGACGGCTCGTTAGGCCGCAGTTTGACCGCCAGGAACTGCGACTTGCTCTCGTGCGTGCGCTGCAGCGTCTCCAGCCCGCCGACGGTGCGCAGCATCGCGCGCGGGTCCTGCACGTACACGGGCAGCTCGAGCCCCACGAGCTCGCGGGTCCCGGGAGCGCGTAGGCTCAGCTCATGCGCAGCCACAGGCGGAGCCTCCGGGGCGTCGCTCGGAGCCGGTGGCGCGGCCGGAGCGGCGGCAGCGGCCGCGCCATTCGCGCCCGCGGCCTCCATCGCTTTTACGCGGATTGTGAATGAGCTTTTCGCTAAAATTGACTGGGTCAACGGACTAAATCGCCGTACTTAAGGTGGTATTTACAGTAATTTGCTTGCAGGATTGAACCATCACTCCTGCTGAAAAGCGATTCCGATTCTGACATTCGTTTTCTCGGTTTGGCCGCTTGGATTCTCACAGATGGGATTCTCATTCTGAGAACTCCCAGGAAGCGAGCTGAGAACGCGACAAGATGGCCAAGATGCGGCCGATCCTGCCGGCCTCTGCGCGCGCCCAGCGCGTCACAGGCGACCAACACGCCGCTGAACACGATGGCGACGACGATAGCGGTATCATTGCGGTCTCGGAGAGGGATTTAGACGCGGGTTCGAGCGAGAACGACGACGCCAGCGAGTCGAACGACGCCAGGGGAAGCACAGGCCCGGCCCGGCGGAAGCTGCTCTGGCCCGATGAGCTGCTCGACGCGATGCTGTGCATGCGGTTCACGGACCCAGGCATCATCTCCGCGATCGAGGGCGCGACTAGCAACGGGCAGAAGGCGGCGGCGTGGCGCCACTTCGCGGCGGTGCTGTCGGGGATGGGGAGCACGCGCGTGACGGAGCGGCAGCTGCGGCTCAAGTTCGCCAAGATCAAGTGGGAGTACAAGCGCTGGTACGAGACGGAGCACACGGAGGAGGAGCGGCGCGCCATGGGCCGCCCGCCGTCGTACATGCCCATTCTGAGGCGGTGGTTTGGCGCGCAGCATCGCGGCGAGAGCCGCGCCAACTCCGCGGACGTGGTCACACGCTCTCACCAGGCTAGCGACACTAGCAGCGTTGCATCGGCAGCACCAGTGCCGCCTCGACTGGAAGAAGCTTTGCGAGAGAGAATAAGGCGGCAGATGCCGAGTGCTGACCCACAAGAACAGACAGATGAGGCTCCTTCTCGACACGGTCCAAGGCCGGAACCGCAAGCGCCACTTGTGCCAAGAGTAGAACCGCTGCTAGGGGCAGACGGCGTCACACTGCTTGCTCAGGAAGCTGGCAGAGGCATGACGGCGATCGCGGACGCGCTCAAGTCCAGATCGCCGGATTCCGAAGTCGCTGCGCTGCTCCAGGCCCACCACGTCGAGCAAATGGCCATGATGAGGGCGCTGCTAGACGCTCAGCGAGCACAGAACGAACTGCTAGAACGCATTGCCGCGTCGCTCGCAAACAAGTGATGGCGCTACCGGAAATTGACAAGAATCGGTGTGACCGTGCACGTTAAATCTGAAGAAAGTGGAAGGACAAGGCCGTGGTTTGTGAAGTCGGCACCTCCGCGCTTGCCTCAGTGCGGCGAGCGCCCGCCCGTACTACGTAGAGACTATCACTCGGGATCGCCGCTTTGGCACAAGAAATAAATTAAGCCCAGTTATGCAATCATCGTGATGGCTCAGCGCTCGCCACACTGACCACCTGGACGACTTACAAAGTGACAAAGCTCGGCTGTGGCCCCAACCAAGCCAACTTCAACAATCGGAGTGATGATCGTCTGAGCAAGACGGAACGTGTGGTCTTCAAACATCATCGACTGAAAGAAAAGGCGGTGAAAACGAGAGGAATCCCCCTCGAGCTCGGCAAATACCCAAAACACAGTGTCAGTAATGTTCATTCGTGAGTTGGCACCGTTGACCACAAGCTTCGATCGACACAAATGGCCACTCGACCAACCAAGATGGCTCGCATTCCGGGTACCCCTACTACATCGTTTTCGCGCGTTTTCCTGCCGCTGGACGGCGTCGCCGCCATCATGAGCCGCGCCGACCCCGCGATCTCGTCGCTGCCTCCTGTTCTCGCGCTTATCAGCGACTTTTTGGAGTTTCGGAACGACAAGAACATTTACGAGGCGTACGCCGCCACCAGGTCGCTCTTAATCCTTCGTCGCATGCACGAGCACGAGCGCTTTGCGCCGGCAAAGGACCCACTATATCGCGACTGGGTGTTCAAGCTCTGTATCGGGGACGCCGCGTATTGTGGCGATTTACCGACCGTGCAATGGCTCACGACCGAGTATGAGCCGAACGCTCTTGTGCTGGATGCTGTCGAAGCCGCGGCGACAAACGGGCACCTCGACGTTCTCAAGTGGCTGCACGACGAGTGTCGCGGTCGGACTATGTTTGGGATGAAGGAGATGTGGCTCGCGGCGAAAGGCGGCCATCTGGATGTGCTGATGTGGCTCCACAAACACTCAAAGCCATATCCAGCCTTGACGCTCGGATCGACTCAGACGACAGCGATCCGGATCGCGTCGACCGAGTGTTTGGCTGCCGGATCCCTAGCAAGAAGAACCTTCTCACGGTCGCTGGAGCCAACGGGCACTTGCAGGTTGTGCAATGGCTAGCTGTTCATATCGACAACTGGATGAGCGAGAAGCATTCAGAGTGCGACGTCCGTGACCAAGGAGACGAACTGGAGAGCAAATCTAGCACTTTGGGGGCAGATGGCGACTCTCACGGCTGTCCGAGTGCTGCTGCTGGCGAGCAGTCTCGCATTGCAACACCCGCAGGATACGTTTTCGTTGTCGACGAAGCGGTGGCGAACGGGTATCTTGACGTCCTCGAGTGGCTGCAGTCGGCCAATTATGTTTGGCTTAAGATGGTGACGCTGGGCTCGGGCGTTGGAAAAGCGATTTGGAACGGGCACCTGGATGCTGTGAAGTGGGTGAGCCAGACATTCTCGCTGAAAGACGAGCCAGGGATGAAACTCATGGAATGCGCGGTACGCAGTGGCAACATGGCGATCCTGAGCTGGCTTGATGCGACCGGCACGCTCGAGTGGTCACTGGACGCCTTTGTCGGTGCTGCGCGCGCTGGCCACTTCGAAATGATCCAGTGGCTTCACGAGCACTTTGATGAATGCCGTTCCCGGGAGTACGATTTGCCCGAACGAACACGTGACGTGATGGACGCTGCAGCGAGAAGAGGGCATCTAGACATTGTCAAGTTCCTCCACGAGAACCGGACGAAGGGGTGTACTCGCGCTGCGATGAACGGAGCGGCCGGAAATGGCCACCTTGACGTGGTGGAGTGGCTGCATGCGCATCGCCGAGAAGGCTGTTCGACCTATGCGATGGATAAAGCAGCGGAGAACAATCACCTCGACATGGTCAAGTGGCTTGACCGCCACCGTACCGAAGGCTGCACGATGGGGGCCATCTCCGGAGCGGCCTGGAAAGGCCAGTTGGACATGATCAAGTGGCTTCACGAGCACGGAGCGGGGGAAAGCGCGCACGCGATGGACATGGCTGCTTGGTATGGCCACTTGGAAGTCGTCAAGTGGCTCCATGAGCATCGCTCGGACGGCTGCAAACAGTCAGCAATGGAAGGCGCAGCAGCGACTGGTCACCTCGATGTTGTCCGGTATCTGCACGAGAACCGAACGGAAGGCTGCACCAGCCGTGCGATGGATCGCGCAGCCGAAGAAGGACACCTCGACGTGGTCAAGTGGCTCCACGAGCATCGCCAAGAGGGCTGTACATCAGATGCGATGGACGCTGCGGCTGGTAATGGACACCTCGATGTGGTGCGCTGGCTGCATGAGAACCGGACGGAGGGCTGCTCCACTGAAGCGATGGATCGGGCGGCTCAAAACGGCCACTTCCAGGTCGTGTTGTTCCTTGCCAGCCACCGCTCGGAGGGCTGCAGTGACGAAGGGTTTTATTTCGTATTCTGTGAGAACCACCTCGAGATTTTCCAGTGGCTCGCGCTTCACTACCCGGATGAGTTTGAAGAAGGCGTCGTGGACTGTGTGCCGGGCAGGAAGGAGCGGGAGCGTCTGCGGCCGTACATGGAGGTGTGGCTTCGGGACAGCCATTTCTAGCTCGATGTGGACGCGGACTCGGCGGCCACTTGCTTTTGGTCAACAGTAGGTGAGCAACTCGTGGACGTACAAGTGTTAGTGGGTTTTAGTGATGCATTTTGGTACTCAGTCTGCTGAGTGTGTTCTCCCCGTCCATCCCACCTCACTAGCAACACCACGCAGTTCCAAGGGAAAGAAACTCTCACACCACCGCCGACTTGACGTTCGCGTCCGCCTTGGTCGCTCCCTTGGCGCTCTTGAGCCAGCACGTGCCGCCGTTGAAGTTCGTCCACGAGAAGGCCTTGCAGTCCGAGCGCGCCATGCAGATGGAGCAGCAGCCGTACGCATCGGAGCTGGACGCCGATCCGATATCGTTGCCGACGTAGTCCGTGCCGAGTTCCAGGGCACAGCTCGGAGCCGGGGGATTCGCGATCACCTGCGCTGACATGACGCCCGCCTTCTTGACGGCGTCGCCCTTGAGGTTCTTGAGCCAGCAGGTGCCGCCGTTGAGGCTCGTCCACGAGAACGCGCGGCATCCGCTCCAGTTTCGGCACTTGCTGCAACACTCACCAGGGCTGCTCGCAGGCGTGTTGCCGATATCGTTGCCGACGTAGTCGGTGTCGTACTCGAGCCCACAGGTTGGGCCTTCGAAGTACGGCTCGGCCGACTGCGCCTGCGGGTTGACGACCATGCGGCCCTTCTTGCTCTTGAGCCAGCACGTTCCACCGTTGTACGCCGTGTAGGTGAACGCGCGGCACCCAGGGAAGCTCTTGCACGCGCTGCAGCAGCCCTCAGGGCTCAGCGGCGTGGCGGTTCCGATGTCGTTGCCGACGTAGTCGATACTGTCTTCAAGGAGACATGAGCCCGAGGTGCCCACGACTGTCGATCGCACGTTTGGGTTGGCCATGATGGCTCCGCGCCCGCTCTTGAACCAGCACGTGCCGCCGTTGTAGCTGGTCCACGAGACGGCGCTGCAGCCCGAGCGGTTGGCGCATTGCTGGCAGCAGCCTTCGGCAGTGGCCGACGGAGCGCTGCCGACGTCGTTGCCCACGTAGTCAAACCCGTTCTCGATGTAGCAGCTTGGCGGCGACATGGCCTCGAGAGTACGGTTGTGCTTCCGAGCGGTCGCAGTCGTCGCAAACGCCGCGTGCGTTAGCACGAGGAGGCACGACAGCACTGAAGTCAGGCGCATGATTCGATTGCAACACGGAAGAGAGGACAATGGGAGGACGGAGCTGGCCGTGTCGAGTCCAACGTGCTGGTTGGAGAATTCGAGAGTGGGCTCGCCTTGAGCGATGCGGTAATCCTAAAAGACACGTTCTACAGACAGAGGTTGCGCAAAGCCCCAGATTCTATGCAGCGATGGAAGGAACAAGCAAAGAGAGCCGCATGGACAGGAAAACGCGGCGCCACCAAAGACGTACCCCCTCACATATCTAACGTAGGGCGTTACTGCATGTGCCGTTCACGAACAGCGTGTTATAGAGATAATTTCGACATGATCATTTGAGCCCGACGGTGTTGGGTTGATACTGACCAGATCTGGCCTGACTGGGTGCAATTGTTTCTATTCTTTTTGCAAAATGAATACTTAGTACTGTAACGACAAATAGTCTTTTTTTTCGATCTAAAAATTGCGTGCGTACAGCAAAAAGGCAACTTCAAGTAGAAGAATGATGGTCCCACTAGTATCAATGAATGGTCATCGCGGAGCCACATTTTATACCAACGATCCGCGCCTTTCATGGGGCATTAGTAGGCGTGAAAGAGGGCAACATACACGCTAATTCGTAGTGCGGACGGATATATGATTCGCGAGTCAAGCAACAGAAAGCCTGCAACAACGCCGATTCATTTTCCAGTCAACTATGCAGGGGCGACTCTGTTTGATCCACCCTTGCTCTCTTGTCGCGTACGGAAAGAGAGCCCGAAACGCTACTCATTGTGGCGGAGTGCCATCGGGAC
>JAADYG010000483.1:0-24654 GCA_023338115.1 Phytopythium boreale
GCGTGTGGCCCACTCCGAGAGCGCTTGTAGAGTACATGGCTGCTTCAACTCCGCTACCCGGCAAAGACGGAGCTTTTGGGCGTTGGTGAGCCTAGTGTACTTCTTGGGCTGGCTTGGCATATTTGCAAAATGATCAGGAGTCACAACGGTCTATGCTGCTGGTGCCGTGACGTAACTGTCACTGCAAAATATAATATCGCTTGCCAGCCCTCCATTTCACACCGAATCGAGCAACTTGAACATGCACCTGCAAGATCACTTTTCCACTTTTCCCACGCTCATCATAGCTGATTCTAACATAATCTATTAACCTACTGAAATCGGCTTGAGATTGGAGATGGGAGGTGGTTGAGGTGAAACAGTTTCGAATTTGCCGGGAAATCTGTACATTCTAATGTGGAGCGCTCTAAATATGTGGAGCGGTCTACTCTTGCACTTCAACTTGAGCAGCTCGGTCGGTGAGGATGACGGCGACCTGGACGTGGTGCAGGCGGCTCGCGACGCCGTACGCGCTCTCTCCGCGCTGAAGTATTTTCCGATTGGAATATCATAATACCAACCGCGCTAGTTAGTCGCTGTGCGTCACCGTTACTCCGTCTGTGGGCCGATGGTGATGGTACCGTACCGAGTTGAGAACGGGGTGGAGCGCGCCGTGGGTCAGCAGCTTGCGCACGATGGCAGCGTGTCCGCCCTGCGCAGCCTTATGCAGCGGCGTGCTGCCATCGACACAGGCGACGGCATTCACATCCGCGCCGCTGGCGATAAGCAACGAGCAAACGTCGAGGTGTCCAAGCAGCGCAGCATGATGTAGCGCAGTGTACCCGCGCTGTACGAAGCGATGCTGAAGCATTAACCACGCCCTTGCTCGTACCGATTGGTGGAATGCGAAGTATGCGCTTCTAACCTGGTCGCATGCACGGGGGTCGGCGCGGTTACCGGCGAGCAGAGAAGTGACGCGGGCCCGATCTCCGTTGAGCACCGACACGTGCAGGGGTGAGGTCGCAGGGGGCGCGGCGGCGTCTCGCTGCCGGTTGTAAAAGCTCAGGAATTCATCGCTAACGCTGAGCGCGGCAAATGGTGTCAACGTCGAAGGAGGCAGCGCTGTCATTTCGATATCGCACAGTCCTGGTCGTGTGTTGGAAGGGTCTCTCTCTGTCGCTGAGACTGTGGCCGCTATAAAAAGGATTTTGCTGGGTACTATACGTACAGCACTTCACCCTGCTGTCTCGAGCGAGCTGGCGTGCTATTATAATACGATGTAGCAGCATGCAGTGGTTGCCGTCATTACTGGGTATAGTCGACACCACCACAGCTGTCGTGCCGGCGGCGAACTCGCGGCACCGTGCCGCGAGTTCCCCTTATAGTCCGCGGGCTCCTTGTCGAACTGCATGCATGTATGCACTGTTGCTTCAGCACATATGTAACGGTCTCCTCGAGTCTCAAGGTGGAGACGAGGAGTTGTGCGCTCCAGGAGCCACCGTCCCGCCGGACGTACAAAGCGAGTACACACTGTAGCAAAGAAGGCAGCGCACAGGGTCGCGGCCGAGGACGCTGCCAACGTGGCAGGCGGTCACTGGAGCACTGGATACTACAGTATGTACTGTACGCTGCGCTCACACATAATGATCCTAACCTGGATCCGCTGCTCGCTGTTGAATGAGAACGCTGGACGTCCCATGGCAGTAACTTCCGCTATGATACGTCGCGGTAGGAAGCGTGCACTGTACGCGCCCAACGCAGTCGCGCCACGTCATGCCAGCGAACAGTAACTTCGCTTGAAAGCCGACCAAGACGTGGTAGCGCAGTGATCTTACTCCTTGATAGCCCGAGTGTCTGCATCCTTGTCTGGTGCGCGGATCTTCTGGAGCGGAGCATTTCTTGCCGCGCTGGGCGTGGAAACGTCGCGCCACTGTTAGCAATCGCGGGCTCCGGATGCATTACAATACTGGAACCAATAGTAACTGCTTTGGCCGCGTTTCTCGCGAATTGACCGCTTTGACGCCGCCGACTAAAGATAATCAGTTGCCCAAGCTCTCCGGAAAGGAAACCCAATCCTCGTGTCCAAGATCGTGACGCGGAATGACTGGCAAGGGCGTCACCGATCGGTCCTGCGTCTGCTTCCGAGGCCGCACGTCTACGCTGCTGTCGTTTCATCGCCTGGGAGTTAGGATCTGGAATCCGTGCAATGCACCGGACGCTTGTGTGTACTGTTCTCGCTGGCTGGCCTAGTTCAACTAGCCGTGTGGGCGCCTGCAGTCGCCTCTTCACTGGGGATTTGTACACTGTACTGACTGCACAACTCATCAAGTGCAACAACAGCTTCAACCCAACCTTCCATTCAAGCCATCCTGGCTGCGATGGAAGCTTGTTAAGCGCGTCTTGGGGCGATACGATGCCGACGTTGACGGACAGCGTTCAAGTTGCAGAAGACAAGGAGATTACCAGCAAGCCATTCCGTCGGCGGTGATTAGTCCGACCGGCTCATCACACGTGTGCCACTGGTGGCGAGCGGCATCGAGATGAGCTCGGAGGAATTGCCTTCTCGGTGCAAAACAGACAGGTTTGATCCCGAGGAGCCGCCGACGCGAGTGGTACCGTTAGGACGCTCCTAGGCAATCAGCGCGTGAGTGAGCATCGCCGCTAGGAAGCTCCTCCGACGCGAGAAGAGGAGTGCGTAATATTGTGTACTGTATTGATTAGGCGACACTTGCTGAGCATTTGCATAATAGTCTTGGGTGGATATTGTAGTCCTCGCCGACTCCAATCGATGCGTATACGCACAGTACTGGACACGACTCCATCAAGGCCAAGCTGTGAAAGACATTCTCGACTTGGCGTCCTTGTTGCGGCTGCAAAAGAGCCTTGCACGCTTGATGTAAAAACGACAAGACACCGCGATGAGAAAAGCGATCCCTCCTCTCCGAAATGGAGCGCGTCCCACTCCTGTTTCTCCGTCCCACTGCCGCGTCTGCGACTCCTCCATGCCTTGCCTTGCCCACAAAGCGCGGTCAGTCGTTGCTCTCCTCTCACACACGTTGTACAAGTATTTGTATACTATACAACACTGCTTCACAATTCATGCGGCGAATCCCAGCTTGGTAGAGCAGTCACTTGGCAACTCGCCGCCGCACGCGCAAGAGCCCCCGTCAGACCAAGGCTCCCCGCTCTCTCCTTGACCGTGAGCCAAGCATGAAGCTCGCGCTGACGTTCCTGCTAGCGGCGCTGCTGGCGCCCCACTCGACCGACGCGGCGATTGACTGTAACAACTGGTCGACGCGCTACAAGAAGTTCATCGACGGCGTGTGCATCTGCAACGCCACGGCCACGTGCGACTCGTTCCCGACCAACTACACGGCGCTCACGTCCAGCCAGGCGGGTCTGTACCGCACGTCTCGCGATGGCGAGCGGTTCCGCTACGAGCTGCTCACGTTCGCATCGGGCTCCTCGAGCGACGCGGACCTCACGATGGACGCGTCGACCACGTACCAGACGATCCTGGGCTTCGGCGGCGCCTTCACGGACGCGGCGGCCATCAACCTGTACAAGCTGAGCTCGGCGCTGCAGACCAAGGCGCTGGACGCGTACTACTCGACCAGCGGGATTGGCTACTCGATGGGGCGCATCCCGATCGCGTCGACCGACTTCTCGACGAGCATCTACTCGTACGACGACACGGTGGGCGACCTGAGCCTGAGCAAGTTCTCCATCGCCGTCGACAAGACGTCCAACAAGATCAACCTCATCAAGCGCGCGCTGTCCACGAGCACGACGGCCAAGCGCAACGTCTCGCTGTTCGCCTCGTCCTGGGCGCCGCCCGCGTGGATGACGGAGGAGAACTCGACGCTCAACTGCCACGTCATCGGCGACCCGGGCACCTCGTATTGGGAGGCGCTCGCGCTCTACTACTCCAAGTTTGTCACGGCGTACGAGAGCGAGCTGGGTCAGTCGCTGTGGGGCATGACGGTGCAGAACGAGCCGAACGACCCGGGAATCTACCTGAACGCGTGGCAGAGCCTTCGTCTGACGACCGAGGAGGAGCGCGACTTCATCAAGAAGGACCTGGGCCCGATCCTCAAGAAGAACCACCCGAACCTGAAGCTCATCATCCTGGACGACAACAAGAACCACCTGCTGGACTGGACGGCGGCGCTCGACGATGCGGATGCAGCCCAGTACATTGACGGTGTGGGTATCCACTGGTACAGCAACTATGACTTCCCGCTTGGCTACGGTGGAAACTTTGACACGATGAAGACGTTCCACGAGAAGTATCCGGACGTGTTCCTGCTCGGCACGGAGGCGTGCGAGGGCTACCTGCCTGATATCCTCATCACGAGCACAGGTGCGGGCGTCAAGCTGACCACCTTCAACACGCAGTGGTGGCGTGGCCACAACTACGCCAAGGACATCATCAACGACCTGAACAGCTTCGCGTCGGGCTGGATGGACTGGAACCTGTTCCTGGACACGAGCGGCGGCCCCAACTGGGCCGAGAACTACGTCGACGCGCCCATTCTGGTCGACGAGGCGAACGGCGCCGAGTTCTACAAGCAGCCCATGTACTACGTGATGGGCCACTTCAGCAAGTTCCTGACGCCCGGGTCCGTTCGCATCGCCATCACGGCGGCGAGCGGCAGCTCGTCCAAGCTCAGCAACATCGACTACACGGCGTTCGTGACCCCCGAGGGCTACTACGTGGTCATCCTGTTCAACAAGGAGAGCTCCGTGCAGACGATCAAGATCATGTCGCCGAGCAGCAAGCTCGTGTCCGTCACGGTCAAGGCCACGTCCATCCAGACGCTCGTGTTCAAGAAGTAAGCGCGGGATCGACGGCAGCGAGGCGGTTCAGTGCACAGCAGTAAAGCACATAGATGGCAGTCGCGTTCTTTCGTTCTAGAAGGTGTTGGCATCTCACTCAGACGCATACGACAAAGTATTGGGCTCGTTGTGAGGACTTGATGAATGGCAACTGTAGCGCACATACCCTACGCTGACGTGGCGGTTATGATAATCGCGGAAATGGGTACAGTACAGTACAGTACAATAGTCGATTCAGTAGTCGACAGGGTTACACTTTAAATATGGATCACGTCCACATTCCAATTGATGGGTAATTCATGTGACCCACATTAACTAGCGCCAACCGATCAAGTACCGGTATCAAAAAACGAAATCGGTAAATACCGGTATCCTTTGCACGTGCGGACCGCGGAACACCAACGAGCCTCATCATTTCGGAGGTGCAGGCGTCATCGCAAGTTGGGGGAAAGTACGCTGCACTCGGGCGCACGTATCTCGGGGCCTCCCTCTGCCTGCGCGCGCTTTATAGACTCACGATGTTGCTGCGTCGGCGCGTCCCGCGGCGCCCGCGGCGCCCGCGGCAGTCGCTGCTCGCGTCTCGCGCCGCCAGCTCCGCTACCGTTGACGGGGGTGAGCGCCGCGTCCGCCGCTTGCGATCCTCGTTGGATCCCGGCGTTTCTCGGCGTTTCTCGGCGCTGACGCCGCCAAATACGGGCCTCAACTCGCGACTGGCGCTGCCTGTGGCGTATCAGGCGCGCGCGTTCTCTGTCGGCCGCGTGACGCCGTCGCATTCCCCGCCGCAGCCGAACATAGCGGGGATCCCGCACGACGCCTATGACCAGCTGAAGGCGTTCCTGGAGGCGCCGGAGACGTCTGGCGAGCGCCACAACACCGTCCGCGCGGTGGTCTCCTCCGTTCTGGAGCAGCATCTGCACCCAGGGATGCCCGGACAGGAGGCGACCGTGTTGGTCATGGTCGCGGACGCAACGGAGGACCCGCGGTTCGTGCTGCAAGTCTACGAGGCGCTGCGCGACGCCGGCGTGGCGCCCTCGCCGCTCACGCTCGAGTACACAGCGGCGGCGTGCGCGTCGCTGGGCGAGTGGCAGCTCGCGCTCGAGGTGATTGAGTTCATGCACCGCGCGACCGACCTCATGCACCCGTCGCTCGACATTTACGAGAACGCGGTCGCCGCGTGCCACCGCGACGGGAAATGGATGCGCACCAAGCAGTTGCTCGAGGAAATGCGCGTATACAACCTCGAGGCGTCGCCGGAGCTGCACGCGGAGTCGATCAAGCTGTGCATTGCGCAGCACGAGCCGACGGCCACGCGCGCGCTGGTCGACAAGTTCCTGCAGCTCTTCTTCACAACGGACATGGACGACGACGAGATCGACGTTGAAGCGGTAAAAGAGGAGGAGCTGGATTACTTGAGCGAGTTCTTTGACGCGTCCATCGCGGCACGGTCGCTGTCCCAGGCGCGGTTCTTCCGCGACAAGATGCTTGAGCGCGGGTTTCACGTCTCAAAGGACACGTATGCGTCGCTGGTGGAACTGAGCGCGCTGCGGCGGCAGTGGCACGATGCGCGCGTCCTCGTTCGGCAGTTTGTGGACCGCAACGCGCCTGCGCCAGTGCCGGCTCCCAGCGCCAAGTACGCGCGCGACATTAGCGCGCTGCTGAGCGACATGCGTGCTCACGGGTTCGAGATCTCGCTGCCCATTTACAACGCGGCGCTGCGCAATTACGGCAAGCTCGTCATGTTCAACGAAGCCTCGCAACTGCTGGGGGAGATGGCAGAACGTGGCGTGGCACCGGACGCTACGTCATTTGCGGCGGTCTTGTCATCCTGCGGCGCGCGCGTGGACGACTCGGAGCGGTTGTTCCAGCAGTTGCAGGCTCTGGTGGCGTCTTCATCGACTGTCCCATCAGCAGATCCGTTCCATTCGGAACGGAGCGCGTCGGTCCTGCTCGACGCTTGCCACGCGTACATGCTGGTCGCGAGTCGTGCACAGCAGTACTCGCTGGTTCTGGAGCGGCACCGCCGGCTGATCGATGTGAGTTCGCCGCTTCCTGTCACAAAGGACGCAATCCAGGGCGATGTGCGCATCCAGTCGCTGGTGGCCATCGCGCAGGCGCGCACCCAAGACGACCGCGCAATGCTGCGCACGTTCACGCGCATGAAGGTGCAGGGCCTGGCACCAAACATCCACGTCTACGGAGAGGCCATGCACGCATACATTCGGCAAAACCAGTGGCGGCACGCGCTGCTGTTGTTCGACCACATGCGCCAGCGTGCGCTGTTCCCGTCGGACTCGCTCGCGCGTTCGTCGCTTATCTGGGATGCCGTGATTCAGGCCTGCGCGCACGGAGATGACGAGCAACCGCGCGCGTCTGTACTCTTTGATGAGATCGTGACGATGGGCGCGCGCATCTCGCCGCGCTCGGTTGAGCTGCTAGTGGAAATGCTGGTCGATGTACCCTGCGAGACGCTCTGGGACGCGTTTAAGCGCATGGAGAGCGTCCATAAGGTGCGCAAGCAGCCCGAACGCCGTAACCCCAAGGTCATGAACGCGCATCTGAAGCGCGCAGTCGAGGAGAAGAACGTGGCGCTCGCCGAGCGCATCTTTGGCGATGCGTTGCGTGAGCTTGACATGGTGCCGAACGCCATGAGTTACGCGCTGATGCTCCGGCTGTACGCTTCCCGCGAAGATCAAGCCGGATTTCACGCGTGGGCTAGTCGTTTGGCTGCTGAAGCGGCGCCCTCGTCGACGGGCGAAGGCGTGAAGGTGTCGGTGTTCGCTCTCCGCGCGGTGCTCGCGCACTTGGTGACGCTCCAGCGCGCGTGCGAATCGTCCGCGTACCTCGAATCCATCGCAGCATTGCTCCTTGCTGATGACTATGATGGCAACCGAGAAGAACTGACGGCGGAGCAACTTGCACAGAACGCTCTCGACCGCGTCGCCGAGATCGGTCACGCTACCGACACTCTGTGCCTACAGAGCTACTTGTTGGTCTCACAGGAGTCTGAACACACAAGCCGCGCGCTGTCGATCCTTGAGGACGCGCTCCTTCACTCAGATAGTGGTGACAAGGACCTGGCGCTGTCGTCCCGGTTCCTCCACACGTTGTTCGTGAGTATCGATGACGCACACCCAGAGCGCGTGCGGGCGCTGCTGTTGCGTCTGCACGAGACGCTACCGCGCGACCTGCTGGACGACGCGCTGGCAGCGTTTTGCTCGTGCCACGGACCCATTGAGACGCTTGCGCTGCTGCGCGCGCTCGTGGGCTCTGGCTCGTATGAGCTCGAGGACGAGCACGCGTTGCTCTTCCTCGCTAGCTGCTACTCTGGCAATGGCAGTGGTGACATCAGGAGGACAAGGCAGCGTGATAATGAGTCAAGCAGCCATGATGTCGAGAAGACATCGTTCCCACCGCGACAGCCGAGTGACGTCGACGCGGTTGTGGAACTGTGCGCGCTGATGAGGGAGCAGGACGTGGGGGCGGCGCTGCAGGCGTCGACCGTCGCGTTCCTCGTCCAGCAGATCGTCGAGTTGTCGACGTCGTCGCCGGCAGTGGCACCAGCGACGCTGCGCGAGGTGGATGCGCTGCTGTCGCTGCTCACTCACGCGCTGGCTCACTTCCCGTCCGAGCAGGTGCGCGAGTTCCTGGCGCAGGTGGTCGATCGCGAGCACCTCGCGCTGTTCGCTAGCGTCATGGAGCAATGAGATGGCTGCCGTCGGTGATCAAGAGATGAGCGTGGAAACAATAGAGATGAAGACGATCGATCGAGTGTTGGCTGCTTCCTGGGTTCGAAGCGGGCGTCTTAAATACACGGTTCTCTCGACTCTTTCGTTCATCCCGGCCAGCGGTCGTCTACGCCGCCTTCTTCGCCGTCGAACTGGCAGTAGCAGCGGTGGAAGATGCTGCCGCCAGAGATGTTGGTAGCGCGGCGGCCGAGGAGGCAGACGCGCGCACGGCGGCGGCGCTGTCCTTGTCAGCGAAGATGCCCGCGCGGTCAAGCTCCTGCGACAGCCGGCTGTACAACTCGTCGGCGTTGAACGCTAGCGCTTTGGCCGCCTGCCGCTTGCGATACGAGATGGCCACGTGCAGCATGAAGGCGTTCTCCTCGTCGTACTCAAGCTGGTGGAGCACAAGAGATGGAGCGTCCCAGGTCAACACCTTGTCAACAACCAGTCCCATTGATGGTGCTGCTGGACGCACCTCGATGGTCGGAGGCGTGCCGCCCCACTCCTTCTTGTCCTTCTCGGTCCAGACGACGCGCGCGACCTTCACGCCGCCCTCGTAGTGGTGCGTCTCCTCCTGTTTCATCACATACATCGGCAGGGCTCAAGGTCAGTCGAGTCGTTCAGCCACTCGTGAGCTCTACGCCGCTGTTGAGCCTCACATTGAGCAGCTTCGTTCTCAGGAAGGCGCTCAACGCCCGCATCTGTATGCGCGCCTTGCGCTCGCTGGCGATGGTGACGACACCGCGGAACCGGAAGGCGTGGCGCGCCATGACCGCGAGTGCCACGCCCGCCACGACCACCCAGGCCAGCAAGCTGAAGAAGAACCAGAGCCCCGGGTTGCCGTAGATCATGGCCTCGACGAAGCTCTGCATCCAGCTCAAATCCGCCACGGTCCAGTCCCCGGTGATCCGGTCGAGCAGATCGAACGCCAGGCACCCCGCCAGCAGGAGCTGGATGCCCAGCAAGGTGCGAGCCGCTTGGTCGTGCACCTCGTGCGCCTCCAAGAGCGAGCGTCCGTGCCGCTTGATGGCGTCGCGCTGTTGAGAATCGCGCGCATCCTGTGCGCCTGCTGCCATGTCTTTGAGCACCGCGAGCTCGTGCCGCGCGCCGTTCATGGTCTTGGTCAGGTCCTTGACCCTCCGCTTGAGCTGGTTACTGAGCGCTCCGAGCTGCAGCCGCTCAAAGAGCGCGCGCCCGGCCTGCTCCGGCGGTTCCAGCGGGATGACGGCGTCGTCCAGCGCCTCGCGGAGGTAGCCGAGCACTTCTTCTAGCGAGAGCACCTGGCGCGCGAGCACCGCGAGGATGTTGCGGATCTCTTGCGGCCGGTTCGGGTCGCGCTCGCTCGTCTCGATCAGCCTGCGAGTCTTGGTGATGTCGTCGACGAGAATGAAGAGCCGGCCGAAGAAGCTCTGCGTGAACAGGTTCATGGCCTCAAAGTGCAGGAACGCGCAGCGCAGCGGCTCGTGGTGGCGCGAGTTAGGCCCAGCGAGCAGCAGGCCCTTGGCGCCGATGACGAGCGTGTCGTGCTCGCTCACGTCGAAGGCGGCGCGCGTGTCGCCCAGCACCTGCTTGAGCTCGTTCTCGTACTCGCCCTTATCCAGGTACTCCTCCGCCGTCAGGTGCGGCGTGATCTCGTTGGCGATGATGAGGTTGATCTTGTCGCGCGTCGACGCCTGGTCCGAGAAGACGAGCCCCAGCAGTGCGCGCTGGTGCGCCGACAGGACGCTGTCGACGATACGCGACGAGTCCGAGTGCACGTCCACGAGCAAGCGCGCGAGGTGGTCGAGCGAGATGTTGTCCTTGATCCGGTCCATCACCGCCTCGACCTGCATGCCGTACACGCAGCTGCCCGCCGCCGACAGCGCGCAGCCGAACGTCTCCACCTGGACGACGCCGGGCGCCTCCGGGAAGTGGATGTCGGCCTCGAAGTTGACGTGGTTGGTCGGCGTGTAGTCGAGCACGTGGATGGCCGTGAGCCCCGGGTCGAGCGTCAGCCGTGTGCTGTCGATCGCGTCTGACTGGTCGGGAGGCAGCACGGCCGTGAAGAAGCCACCTTGCGCGCGGTCGGCCGACCCGAGACTAGCGTTCAGCTGCACGATCTGGTTGGCGCCGAAGGGCACGAACTCGGCCACGAGCAGCGAGACCGAGTTGAGCGTCACGATCTCGTCGAGCTGGTCGCGGATGCTCGAGTCGCTCACGGCGCATTCGTGCGCGCGGTGCGCGTTACTCAGTGTCGGCCGCCCGCCGAGTCGAAGACACTGCGGGATGTAAGCACTCGACACGTACGACACGTCCTCGGTCTCCGTCACGGACGAGAGGCGGCGGAACCCGCTCGCGGGGTCCTCGAGCCAGTACTGCCGCTCGTCTTCGTCCCATTCCACGCGCACGAGGTTGAGCGTGCCCGGGGCGTACGCCACGTCGTGGACGGCCAGCTTGTCGGCCTTGGACATCTTGGCCGCGACCTCGAGGACCTTCTCCGAGATCTGGTAGCACGTGACGGGCTGGTAGCTCGCGCTCGACAGCTTGAGCGCGTTCACGAGGTCTTCCTCGCGCAGGAAGTCGAGGTCCGACTTGCCCTCCTGCGAGATGTTGAGGTACGTGCGCGTGCTCTTGCCCGTCGCGGCGTTTTCGACCAGCTCGGAGCTCGGCGCGTAGTCGTAGTCGAGCGCCTTGCTCACGATGCCCTCGTAGAGCAGCACGAGCAGCGCCGGCTTGCGGATCCACTCCTCCTTGTCGGACGCGCGCACCGCCGGCTTGGCGTACAGCGAGATGAGGTACAGCAGCCGGTTCTGGTTCTCCGTCAGCCCCGTGTCCTGCTCCTCCTCCTCCTCGTCATCGTCGTCTTCATCGTCGTCGTCTGCGTCCACGTCCCCCTCCTCCTCCTCCTCGCCGTCGTCGTTGTTGCCGTCGCCTTTGGCTTTGGCTGGCGGTTGTTGGCTGGCTATCGCCGCCTTGGAGCCGTCGGCTTTAGAGGCGGAGGCGGCGCCACCGCGAGCCTCTGCGGGCTATTGAGCGTCCAACAAGGCAACGAGCGATCGAGTTAGCGTAACGAGATGACGGCCACGTACTCGGGGTGTAGCGGGGATGCATCCATGTTTTATACCCTCATGGCGACACGAAAGGCGGAGAAGTGCTTGGTCTCGACCGATGGCCGTCTCAATGAGACCGAAGACGTCGGTGGCGACTGCTGGAGTCGATGGGGCTGCGGTGGCGGCAGCGACGGGAATAGCGGAGATGTGAACGGTCGGGCGTCCGTTCATCTTCCCGGCTTCGTGTGACGCGGAGCACCAACGCGGTCAATCCGAGACGAGTCCGCAGTGGAAGGTCATCATGCAGGCTAATAGCTAACTAGTTCGCATATAGAGCATCGTCGATTCCGCCACAGTGCAACTACCTACATGAAGTACAAGATCCGCCTTCGCTGGTCGCTGTGTTGACCACCCGCGCTGCCATCTATCGCCTCTCCAACAGACCTATCGCTCACCTGGACGCGCTGATCAATCACGACGGCTGCGAGTACGGGGCGTGGCACAGCGGGCAGTTCTTGCGGGTCTTGACCTCGGCCTCGATGCACGGGTGGCGGCATGCGCGGCACGTGACGGTGCGGTGCTCGAGGATCGTGAGCCCCGTCATCATGCACGTCGGGAACGCGCGACTGCAGCTCGAGCAGCGCGAGTCCCACTCCTTGATGTAGTTGCCGCACGACGGACACTCGGGCGGGCGCGCGTTCGGGTCCTGCGGCCGCGCGTTCGTGAAGATCTGCAGCGCCAGCTCGCTCATGACCGCGAGCTCCTTCTCGTTCAGCCCCGGCAGCGTCTCGAGCTTGATAAACGCGCGGGAGCACTGCTCAAAGTGCTTGGTGTAGAAGGCGGTGAGCGCGATGAACGAGTAGATCTCGCGCTCCTCGAGAATGTCCTCGTACGCGGAGAGTTTGAGGCTCGTGCGCAGCGCGCGTTCGAGATTACCCGTGTACAGCTGCCGGTGCGCGAGCAGGTAGAGGTGGTACGCCTCCGCACCACGCCACGGGTTATCCAGCGCGCGGTTCTCGCCCGTCGCCGCGTCATGCTGCACGAGACTCTCAAGCGTCTGCACCGTCACCTGCGCGGAGATCGTTGTGCCGCCCACGCCCGTGGTCGTCGCTTTTGTCATAGACACATCCAGCATTTTCTTCTTCATGCGTTCGACCTCGAGCGCCGCGAGCACCTGGAGTTTCTTGGCACGCAGCGGGTGTCTGCTCATTTCTTTGGCGAGTTTGGCGAGTAGCTTGGCTGCTTCCGTGCTCTTGTTAGCGCGGCGGTACAACTCGATGGCCTGCATCGTTTTGCCATTCATAAGCAAGTGACTCGCGTACTTGGTGAGCACGTTCTCGATCTGCGGAAAGTTGTGCTGCTCCGCGAGCGTCACGGCACGCTCCCATTCATTGAGAAGCACGCACGCATCGATGGCGCTCTTGACGTCACCCATGCGCAGATACGCTTCCACCGCAGACGCGCAGAGCCCCGCGCGTGTGAACTTGAGCGCCACGTCTTGCAACAACGGCGAGTGCTCGGGGATGACGCTTACGAGCGCCTCCAACTGGTTAAACTCGCCCAGGGTGTAGTAGCACGTCACGAGTGCCGCCACGTTGTTGGCTTGAGCAAAGTACTTGGTCGCCTTCTCCCACTCGTGCCGGTCCGCGTAGTACTCGCCGATCATGTTACACGCATGCGTGAGCAGTGCGTCGTCACCAATTCCGGTACCAGCGCTCACTGACGAAGACGACTGCACGAGCTGCAAGACGCGGAACCAGTCACCGAGTCGCTGTCGTAGGTCGATCGCGAGGTCCTTGCGGTCGATCTTGCGGTACAGCGCCTCGGCTTCATCAAACTGCTGGAAGTAGGCCGCAATCTCGGCCTTCTGCTTGACACGGTCATTGAGCAACTGAAGACGCTTGACGTACTGAATGCCGCTGTAATTGCCACATTTGACAAATCCACGCTCCGCCATCCCAAAGTCGAGCTGTTCGAGCGCCGCCTCGGCCAACAGCGCCCACAGACGAGGGTGCGGGTGGTCCTGGATGTACTCGCATGCCTCAGCAAGTCCGACGTTGTCAAGTAATTCCTTTGCGTCACGGAGTGATCGCGTCTGAAAGTCAAGCACAAGTCCGCGCTCGGGCTGTTCCGGATTTGCCAGGATTTCGTCCAACAGCGCCGCCTTGACTTGCAAGTCCTTGTAGTAGCACAGATACCCGGACGACGACACAGGCTCCTCCGGCTCGAGCCCCCGGTACACGTACATGCGTGCCTTCTCCATCATAACAAAGAGCTCCGGGTTGTCCTCGGCCCAGAGCATGTCCCACGCGTCTTTCTTTTCGAACGGAAGCATCTTCCCCTCGACGGTGGAGCTCATGCCTCCGCCTCCACCAGCGGCTATCGGGTCGACCTCCATGATGGTCAGCATGCTGTTGATATCAATGATCCCGAGCAACGTCGAGTTGCAGTTGAGAGCGAGCAACTGCGGCCGGCAGTTAACGATGAACTTCATCTCAAGCGAAATGTGCGGCAGCGTGAAGCAGTGGATCGTACCGCTCGCTCGTGCCGCGAAGATCCACGCACCAGAGGCACAGATAGCGCAAATCGGGTCCTCAAGCTCACGCGGCGTATACCGGAACAGCTCCATATCGGTGCCTTGGGCGTCGTCGATGTAGAAAGCCTTCTCACGGCCGCCACCAACACGCTGCAAGAGCTGCGAGATGGACGCGCTCACGTCCATGCCGCTGGAGTTCGCGGTTTGGCCGGACACTAGACCCGTGAGCTTGGCGCTCGAGTTGCGGTACTGCCACACGTAGATCGCATCAGTCGACGCGGCAACGATGTGCCTTGCCGTCATGCTGACGTAGAGCGGTTCAAAGTCGATTACTTTGGACTCGATGGGTGAGCTGATCGTGTCACAGAGGATGAACTGGTACTGGATCTCGCGAAACGCACCGCCACCGCCACTGCCGCTACTGTTGCCAGTATTGCCACCTTGAAGCTCACTGCCCACGTCTTCGTTATAGATCTTGGTGACCAGGACGCAGTTATCGCCCGCTGCCTTGATGGCGATCAGTCCTTTGATGTACTTGGTGTATCGGTCGTCCGACTTCGTGTCCCAGAACACGACGCAGTTCTCGATCTGGTCGATCCGATTGTACGTGTACACGAGCGTGTTGGAGTAGAAGCCCCACTTGTAAGCCGGGCGGATGTTGGCGAAGTAAATGTGCGAGTCTACCGCCAGACAGATGCGCAGACCAGTACCCTCCCAGGCAAGGGACTCGATACGGCTTCCGGGCACCCGCAGCGACCGCAGGTGTCGCCCGAACGGGTCGTAAAACTGCACAACGTTGTACTCTCGGGACCCGTCACCACCGCTTCCACGTGGGCTTGACTCGGTCTGGGATCCTGCGAGTGCGAGCACGCTGCCGTCGTTGTTCCAGCGAACTTGTGTGAGCTCCATGCCCGTGTCGATGAGCACAGCGTTCTCGTCCGATCGACCGCGTGTGATCTGAACTTTACCGTCACGGAAAGCGATCGCGAGTGTCGGTGCCTCCTGGCTGATGTGACCTTCGCAACCATCGTACCACTGCACTCCGATGATCTTGTAGTCGTTCCCGGCGCTGCGGTTCTCGACCGCGTACAGCGGGAGGTTGCTGACCTTGTTGCCCATGGCGTCATGCACTGCGACCTCGCCGTCGCGCGTGACGAAGAGCAGCGACTTGCCGTCAGGTGCCCACTCGACGAAGGCGAGCTGCGTCTTCATCTCCTTACCCCAGAGCCGGTTGCCGTCGACGGAGCCCACGATCACGGCGCCGTCCTCGTAAGCGATGCAGATCTTCTGGCCGTCCGTTGTCCACTTCATATCGCGCACGACGCTCTTGTTGCGGTTGTTGATCATCTCCTCGTACCACATGCCGCGGTGCATGACCCATACGATGATGAGCCCGTTCTCGTCGCTGGTCGTGAGCTTCTTAAAGTTGGCGTTCCACGTCGCGCACACCACACCGCCGTTATGGCCCTCGAGCGATTGGTTCATGGTCAAGTTGCTCGCCGCCGCGATGCCCCGCGGGCCCTTGCCGTCCGCGCCTTGCGCCGCCGACTCGAGCCGCAGCACCTTGAGCAAGCCCTGCTGCCCGCCGCACGCGATCCAGCCCTGGTCCGAGTTCCATGCCACGCACCGCAGCTTGACATTGTTGGGGATCGCGATCTTCTTGCTCAGGAAGAACATGGCTTCTGCTCGCGGATCGTCCGTTCACAGGCGACTCGCTCAGCGGGAAGAGGAAACTGCGCAGCTCACGCCGCTGCTAAAATGAGTGGAGGCGCTGCGACCGAATCGCACGATCGCTGTTCCGATCGCCACTCAAGCGACAACAAAGCGCGATGTCGAGCGCGATCTAGGATAGTGGCGGGCGGTCGGCTCGATATCTTTTGGGCGCTCCCGCGACCGCCCACCCACGACCGCCGCTTCCGGGCTGCACTCGGCCGCCGCGAACCGACGCGCCCCTTCGTCGCCGCCAGGACCAGAGCGCCCGGCCTTCATGGGCATCGATACCTCGCGCACACACCGTGTACATACAGGACTCCATGTTAAACGTGGGGGGCCTTTCTCGGAATTTTGCGAATCGGACGATGGTGGCCGAGCCGGGTTGACTTCAACGTTGAGTGGACCGCACTTTCTCCTCACGGTACTACGGTTCGACCGGCCCTCTGGTTGACCACGTCTGGTGCTGCGCTGACGCGTTCGCGCAACTTTACCATTCGTAGGTGTCCTTGTTTACTCCGGATGCTGTGCTGACTTGTTGGTCGCTCGGGCTTCCGAGTCGGAATGAATGGCGAGCTTACGGCGTCATCACGTGTCTCACGCCTGAGAATGCGTCTCCGTCTTCGACTACGGACCTGAGGACGATGATGGTTTGGTGGCTTGCAAGTGCAGTCCAGTGGAAAACATCTCGCTGTGTAATGCAAGCGCGAGTGTCCGTCGAGACGTTTCACATTGCGGTGGGGAGTGCGTCTCCACCACTCTTTCTTACCGTTTCAGTGACGGCATTCTCGCGGTGACCGCGCTGTTCGCCGCTCTTTGTGGCGGCCATTTCACTGGTTCGGTGGCTGCCGCGGCGGATTGGTTGGCACAGGCCGGCGGGGTGTCGCACAATGAACACTTGACTGTGGCGACGGTGACGCCGCCTTCCCGGGCACGCGCAGACTGGCCTTCGCTGCTTGTTATCGGAGGCTCAAGCTTACGATCGGTTCGTTGCGCGCGCGTTGGCTGTTGAGGCCAGGGCGCGCGTCACTAGAAATCACGCATGTAGCGAGTGCATTAATTGGTTTTCGCGGATATATGAGCGATCGAGCACGGGCGGAATTAAATGTTAGTTGCTGCTGGTGGTGGGTTTTCATCTGTTGCTGGCATTTTTAGATTCGTTTCGCGGTTGTTGGCCAGATCCGACCGACGATCGGATCTGGTTCTGCATACAGTACAGGCAAACAGGCAAAGTGGAACTGACGATGATGTTGAGCGGGGCCGACCGACGGCCGGGAAGGCGGCTCGATGCGATGGAGGAGGCGGCGAGAGCCAGCGTTCAGCATGAGACTGGCCCGACCTTTAATCGCTGGGCGTTAAAGTTGCGCTTGCGTTTCCCATTGCTGATCTATCAAAATGCTGGACGGACGAGCCGCTGCCAACGCACCAGCCGTGGCAAGCAATTCGCCAGCTGTTTAGCGCAAGCCAGCTGCCGCACCAGACGGATTCAGCCTACCAATTTTTGAGTGTGATCGGTTTTCTTAGGTCTTTTCACACGATTACAGAGCTTGGCAGCTGAACAATTTTAGCATCGTATTTGTAATTAAAGGTGTCTCAGTAAAGGAAAGCTGTGCAAAATGCAATGGCGAGCTGCAGCGGTTAGGTGATTGCATCTGGTGCGAAAATTGAATCAGCGGATAGGGGAAGGCCCGAAAGGTACATGGTACCTCTGTACAGTAGGCTGATTTGTGCGGTTACGCTTCCTTCCGACGCGTAATATCTTAAAGTAAGTATGTTATACTGGTGCCAAGAGATTTGCCCCGGCCGGGGCAGATCGCGCGCGGCTGGTTTTCTGCACTTTATTGAGGAACTTTCCGCCCGAGTGTCAAGCAGTAAATCTCCCCCTCTCTCACCAGGAAATCGAGCGGTGGGGGCCCGACGCGGAAAAAGCAAAGCGAAAATAAGCGAACAGGCCGCGTGAAAGCTGCGGCGAAGCGCGGATCGACCAGAGGTAAACGGTGGCGATAGAGGGGGAAGAAATATTCCCTCCTTCCATCTCCACCGAACGTTCCGTCAGTTCTCACATCGGCGTGTGCTTCCCCCTCCTCGTGTATGTCTAGGACGCGAACGACTGCCACGTGGAGTCTTTTGCTTGTTCAGGTTTGATTCGACCCGAAAGCACCAGAGAACGGGAACGTTCATCAACGAGCAACGGATAAAGGAACGAGTCTACAGAGAACGATGGGAGGCGGTTCGTCGGCCAAGACGCGCCGCGCGGCCGAGGCTGCGCGGTCGTCGGGCAAGATTCTGCGCAAGGGCGTGCGCACGATCCGCACCATGACAACGCAGGCCGCGACCAAGGCGACCGAGTACAAGAACTTCTCCGCGCTGCGCCCGCTGGCGATCGGCCTGGTGATGGTCTCGCTCGTCCTCGTCGGCATGAAGTTGCTGGGCCGCTACCAGCTGTGGATGAGCTTCGCTGGTCTCGTGATGATAGCCATGAGCGTCTTCAGCGCGATCCAGGAGTTCAAGCACCCCAAGGTGGTCGAGTCGTACCAGGACTTTCTCGACAAGGAGATGGAGAAGAACGTGCCCAAGGTGGTCACGGTCACCGACATGTCGACGGTGAAGACGGTGAGCGCCAAGGGCAAGACGCGCGGCAGCACTAACAAGGCGGCCACGAACAACAACCTCCGCACGTCCAAGGTGGACCTGGCTGCGGCGGCGCTGAACGACGTGTCCCCGGCTATCGTGTCGCCCCCTCCCGCTGTCGAGACTTCTTTTTCGGTGACTTCGAACTCGTCGAACGGTCGACGAAAGTCGGCTGACCTCGGCGCGCTCGAGGCTGCTACGACGTCTGTGCCTGTGGCTGGCGGAAAGAGCGCATCGTCGCGCCGCAACAGCGCGGCCACGGCCGAGATGAGCAGCACGCTCAACGTTCTGCACTGCGGCACTGTCATTGACATTCAGGGATCGCATGGATTCATCATCCCGCACAACCTGCGAGTCGACAACAACAACAACTTCCGCGCCAAGTCGGCGAGTGGATTGGCTAACGTGATGGCTTCGGCGAACGCCAGCAGCGCGACGAGCAGCGCGAACAGGAAGCCGGCGTTCCAGGTGAAGATGCCGCTCGTGATTCCGTTCGATTTGCCCGAGAGCGAGGCGATCGTGCGCCAGGAGATTGCCGTGGGCAAGACGGTCGAGTTTGCCTTCAGCAACGATGCACGAGCCGCGTGCGCACTCAACGTGACGCCCGTGTCGTCGGACGATGAGATTGCCAAGAGCCGCACGGCGCTGCGCTCGTGCAAGCAAGCCCGCCAAGTGTCGTTCGCGCGCGCCATGGAGGAGCTGACGATGATCTCGCCGCGGAACGTGCCGGTGAAGCACCATGTCGACCTGATCAAGTACGCCGAGCAGCTGGACGACCACGAGCTGCCGTTCGACCAGTTTATTTAGACCCCACCCGACGCGACGCGTGCGCGAGCAGACAACTCGAGGCGTGGTTGCCGCTCGCCAATGATGACGGCCTGAAACATCCACCACCAATCCAACCGCCTCTTGGGGAACATTCGTTCACCCAAGAGAGCGCGCTAATAGTAGTTGTAGCGGTAGCATTTGTCGATACGCACGTAACGTCAAAATCTACCAACCCCCCGTCATGGGGAGACACTGATGATCTTGTTTGTTTCTCCTTCGCGAGCCACCACAGTGTATCACGAGACAGGATACACAGGTCGTTCACCGATGATCGTGCCTGCACTCGTCAACAGCAGAGCGAAATCAGACCAAGCCTCTCCATGTCGATTGCGAACACGTTACTGTTCAGTACGGAACCGCAGGGAACGTTCTCGGCGCGTCATCTGAGCGTTCATCCTTTCTCGCAAAGACGTCACCATCTCTCGGCGCCGACGAGTCGCCCGATCTTTTGGCGTTGAGTAACTTCGCATTTACCCACCGCACGATGCGGTTGACACACATAATACACGCGGGCATGAAGATACACAAGCGTACCCGACTCGGGTGCCTTCATACCCGGTGCTTGGGTCCCGAGGGACCGGCCGTTCACAACAGTGCTATGCTGCGTTGTTCACAGGACTCGATGCACTAGTGCATGAAGATCCATACAGTACAGTACCAACAGTACAAGACGGGTCTGTTCACTTGCCTGTATGGTCACGACGGTTCTGGTTGAGACGGACGTTTCAGTTCAGTCCAGCGCTCTTTTGGGTTGAAAAAGAGAAACAAGAAACAAGAACTTGTAACGGCAACAGCAACAGTAAACAGAGACGGCCGGCCACCTTCTTTTTAGCACAAAAAATCTGTAAGAAAACGCTCATTCGATTCTCGCAAAGATCGCTTGCCCTTCTCCGTGTTCTCAGCCGAAAATCCACGAGAACGGCTGTGCGACCAAGCACGCTACTTCTTCTACCTACGAGTTCGCCTGCTGCACTGCAGTGCGTGGACGCGTCCAGCGTCGTCCAATGGAGTCACGCGCGGGGCTGCGTCAGCTATTGGGTCTGCCGCTTCCCGGCCGCCAGAATGGACTGCATGGCGTCCGACGACGCGACGGCCAGCGGCGTGTCGCCGTCGCCGTCCTCCACGTCCGTGAACGCGCCGTGGCCGACCTGGGATGCGATCAAATGCGGCGATCAGTGAGCGACGTCAGTACTGTACGGCATGCACGACTCGATGCGTTCTCTGAGAACGGCCACGTACGAGGAGCCGAGCCATCTCTTCGTGGTCGCAGCTGGCGGCGTAGTGCAGCGCCGTCATGCCGTCGGCGTCCTGGACGTTCGGTGACGCCGCGCGCTTCAGCAGTTCCTCCACCACGCCAGTTTGCTCCCGGTCCACCGCCCAGTGGAGCATCGTCCGCCCCTCGTCATCCTGACCAGTAGCCGATCCACAAGCACTCCCATGTCACGTCCCACATCCAGATCCGACAATCCAGTGGCGACTACGCGGCTCACCTGCGCGTCGACGTTGGTGCCGCTCACCAAGGCAGCGACGAGCTTGTCAACGTCTCCTGTGCTCGCGAAATGGAACACGTCCTCCGTGACTTTCCACTCCTCCGTCGTCCTAAGTGTTGTGACGCCATGAGACCGTCAGTGCCACCCAACAACCAAGCCCCGCCAACAACCGAAGCGCGCAAGAGTTCCTTACATGTCAACCTTGGGCATGCTGACGGCGCCCACCATCGTCCCGCCCAGCATCATCTCCTCGCTCTTGGCCTGCGGCGCCGCCGCCGACCCCTTGGCGACCGCTGGAGCGCCGCGGACGTCGAAGTCGTCGAACAGATCCTGCACCTCCTGCAGGTACTGCTGCTTGGCGGCCTCCTGGTCCATGTCGCCGAGCGCTTTCCAACTCTCCCTACGCGTGGGACATCGTGCAAGGTCCTTCGTCAGAGCTGGTCGCCCATAAAGCAGTCCCGCTGAACGAACCAACTCACCACTTGGCGCTGCCCACGAAGTCCGCGGCCGAGGGCTTGTCGATCGTGCACTTACCAAAGTGCGCTTGTTTGTAGAAGGCGTACAGCGTCAGCCGCTGCGCATCAACACGTACATCCAACCACCAATGGCTTAGTGTCGAAGCAGGCGGCAGCGAGGACACCTCTCGATCGATACCAACCATGGTACCTGCTCGTTCGACAGCCTGCTGCCCCCACGCGACGCGATGAAGTCCACCGCCACCTGGAACTTGGCGTCCAGCTCGCTCATCCCATGCTTTTATTGAGAACAACCATCGTTAGTCACCTCCGCCTTGTCCGAACGGAGGTCGTCGATGAGATGGAAACTCACCTTGAGCATGTAGTCCTCGAGCGAGCCCGAGCCGACCGAGCTGTCGAGCCGCGCGCGCTTGTGGTAGAAAATGCGGTGCAGGATCAGCGGCAGCAGAACCGCGCAGAGCAGCGCCACCGCCGCGCGCGCCCAGGATAACTCATCCAGCGCCAGCAGCAATGCCGCCGCACCCCCATCCACCTCTGCGTCGCCCATTATTGCCCCCAGATCAACAAGTGTTCGTGGTGTTCTGCTTGGTCCGCACCAGGAACAATGAATTGCCAAAGCGTCCAATTCAATGATGAATTGTGATTTGAATACGCAAAAAGAATTTATAATTGAAATACACTCAATAATTGTATTCCTTTTTGCACTTCAACATTGCCGCCTGTGTGTGACATCGGCATCACCGATGTACTTATAGGCGCCCGATCGATGCGGCAGTTGGAACTAATGACGGCGTTCTCGCCCGCTTCTCGGCCCCTTTCTCTCCTGCTTGGTCTCCTTTGTCCAGGCTCCAGGCCTACGTCGCTGGCCACTTTAGCTTTCGCCTCGGTCGCCTCACCCCGTTGCTAGTACCCCAGCCACCAGCCACCGCTTCACTACCAACCAGCCAAGCCATGCCGCAGTCGCCGTCGGTCGAGATCCTGGCAGGCGACATCTCGGAGGAGCTGTTCAGCCGCGGCGTGCCCAACGACCGCAACATGCTCTCGGCCTCGGCGCTCGTGTCCACTTCGTACCACGAGGTGGTGGTGAGCGTCTACGACGCGTACATCAAGGCGGGCGCCACGCTACTCGCGACCGGCAACCTCCACGTCGTGCCCGGTGTGGGCTTCACGGCCGACGAAGTCCGCGAGCTCACCAAGCTGGCGGGCTCGCTGGCCCGCGAGACGCGCAACATCGCCGGTGGACAGGAGCGCGTCAAGATCTGCGGCCTGTTGCCGCCGCTCATGCCCGGCTTCCGCTCGGATCGCACGATCGACCACCAGGAGGGCATCGACGCGTACGTGCTGATCGCGACCGCGCTGTGCGAGTACGCGGACTCGTTCCTGGCGACGTCCATGTCGTCGCTGAAGGAGGCCAAGCTGGCGTACGAGGCGGTCGAGCACCTGCAGAAGCCCATCCTGGTCTCGTTCGCGCTCAGCCGCGATGGTCAACTGCGCAGCGGCGAAGACGTGGCGGAGGCGATCCGTAAGCTGGTCGAGTTCTGCGACGAGCGCGCCGAGCGTGGCAGCGGCAGCAGCCTGCTGAGCGGCATCCTGTTCAACTGTTCGCAGCCGGAAGACATCGCCAAGGCGCTCAAGACCCTGAGCGAGGACAAAAGCGGCATCAAGGACCAGCTCCAGGAGCGCGGCATCCGTCTCGGCGGGTTTGGCGACCGCATCTCGCCGCGCTCGCGCGCCGGGGAGATGGAGAGCAAGCTCGTGTCGGGCGAGATGCGCCCCGTGATGGACAAGGAGCTGTTCGCCAACTTTGCGCTGCGCTGGGTCGAGTACGGCGCCGAGATCGTCGGCAGCTGCTGCGGCGTCTCGCCCGAGTACCTCGAACGCATCGCCGAGTGCGTCCAGGCCGCGCAGCAGTGAGGCGTTTGAGGAAGAGGGAGGGACCCAATCGGGTCGCTCTTTAGGGCGCGAGACGACGCGACTGCATGTATTTCATGGTACTTTTACGGTTTTAGTTAGTGGAGACGGGTATTCTCGGTGCTGTCGCGATGGTGATGGATCAGACAGATACAGTATGGACACCATGGCAACGACTCCTGGGCCTTGCTGGCTTGAAATCAGCGACTTGTCCATGTTGCGTTGGGCACTCCCGAGGGTACAGTACCGTACGCCGCGCAGATAGGGAATGAGGCATGCCTCGGCGACACACACAAGCGTCCGCCGTCCCCATCCATGTCCATGACGAGCCGCCCAATGAGCGCGCTCGCCCTGTTCGGGTCACTGACACACATCAACGTCTAAGCCGTCTAAACTGAGCTCTCTGACTTCGAAGGATACTGAAGATCAGCCCGCCCACTCGCATTCGACGTCGACAGCAACAAGAGCGAGCTCACCACTGTGGCGCCCGGCTCTTGACAGAGACAGTCGCAGTTTGACGAGCTCATCAAGTGACTGCGTGACTCGTAGCGGTGCAGCCCGTCGACCGCCTGCCCGTTTTCTGGCTGAGAGTTGCGGGCAGAGATTGACTCTGCCGATTTGCTGTGCACCGCAACAAAATGTCCGCGCCCAATCACCTCGCGTGGTAATCAGTAGTCAGAGCGGCGCGAAACGCCGTGGCGGCTCCGTGTGCTGCCATTGGAGCACCAGGGTGCTGTGCCATGGGGAGCGCGAGGGGTCAATGAGCCGCTTGTGAGTGTTCGGACCCGTGAGCGCGGCCGAATGCGCATTACACCGGCACGAAGGCTACACACGCTTGCCTCCAGTGCACACTGCACCGTACCTTGCCGGTCCTGAGAATGTGTCCGTCCATCCATCAGGACGCCCGGTCTCAGTCCCAGAGGCGTGTCGACAAGCTGAGTGAGGCCTAGCGCCGGCCTCAGTCGGCATCACTCTCCCTTTTACCACGGCCCTCACACCTCCACCGATCAACCAAGGCGACCAACCGGCAAGTCGGCAAGCATGGCGGCAGTCAACGCCCAGCGAGGAGGGCTCAAAACGCCGCTCGAGGGAGACTCCGCGGCGCGGCTGTCGTACCTCAGTGGCACCTCCCAGCACAAGGACGTCGAAGGCGGCTACGCTGGTATCAAGACGCCCGAACGCGAAAACGCCGCCTACGGAGCGTTCGAGGGCGGCGCGCTGCGCGACGGTGGACCGCCCAATCTGCTGAGTCGTGAGGCGGTGGGCCTGCTCTTCCAGTATGCGGCCGTCGGCCTCACGTACGGTATGCTGCCGGCCACCATCTACCCGTTCCTGCAGCAGTACTTGAACGCGAGCGGACAGCAGACGACGACCGCGAGCACGCTCGTGGTGCTCCCGTGGTCCTTCAAGGCCTTCTACGGCATCCTGTCGGACTGCTTCCCCATCTTCGGCCTGCGTCGCAAGCCCTACATCCTCATCGGCTGGGTCGTCACCATTACC
>JAADYG010000484.1:0-24635 GCA_023338115.1 Phytopythium boreale
GGATCGCTTCTGGTCGTCGTGCAGAGTCTGGTGTACTTCTAGGAAAAGCGGGAAGTGATGGAGATTTACCACCGCTTCCCTTTCTCGCGGAGGATGCGTCTGCGGTCCACATTGGTCGATGGGCGGGAACACAACACGGGCTACAGTACTGTACTGTACTGTATCATCATGTGTACTGCACAGTATTGTACTGTACTGTGTATGATGTGCAGTAAGTGCATTCGTTTTGCTATCTAATTGCGGTCAACTTCAACATGTGTCAGTCGCGAATGTAGAGCGCCTCACATTGATATCTAGATCACCGCGTGGGTCTCACTTCAACTTGAGCCAAGCCTACCGCATCCTCGCATCCAGCCCGTATCGAGAGTGGGACTGCACCGTGCAGATCACGAAGGCGAACACTGGTGTGAGTTGCAGAGCACCCGACTAATAATCATCAGGAGTGGGGAGACGCCGTCATTGAAACCGACGTGAGCGGCATCGCCTTGGCCAGTCCAGCTGCGCAACACATCATGGCAAAGCGATCTCGTTCGCCTGGCGCACTCTCCGGTCCCAAGACGACCCCTTCGGCGTGGGTCTGGGCCCAAGATCGAAGTTGGTACTGTACCGAAAACGTGCTGCGTACGTAGCTTACTATGCACAGCGATGTCAGTGGTTTGGACTGACGTGGCTTCCCACGTTGGACGATAGTAGGTGACGCGTCGATCTCAGACACTCCTCGACCGGCGAAAGCCAATCCTGGAGCGCGAGGTCGACGTCCGAGAGCAGCGCGAGCTGCTCGTCCATGGCCACGCTGTCGTCCATCTTGGAGGCACGAACGCGAATCCAGCGCATCGACCGGAGAGCGTCCTGCTTGGTCGAACAGAGCGCGAATGCGATGGACAACCGCCGTGGATGCTTACCTCTTCGCGGTACGGCATTAGTCTCTTTTAGTCGGCGGGTTCTCGCTGTTTTCATGGACATACTTGCTAACTTGGTACTAGGGTGCACATACACCAGCAACTTTCCTCCTCCTCTCCTCCCCCCCCCTCCCCACGCTCACTCTTCGTAGAACTCGGCCTCGTCGCCAAAGTCGTCGCCAAAACCTCCGTCCATCCCGTCGTCCGGGTAGTCATCCGGGTCCCGGTCGAGCTCGTCGGCGTCCTCCTCCCCGCCCAGCTCGTCCACGCCGAACGCGCGCTCGTCCTCGAGCTCCTCCTCCTCGTCCTGGATCGCGTCGTGCAGGTTCCGCTGCTCGTCCATCTCCTCGTCGTAGAACGGGTGCGCGCGCTCAAATTGTTCCTCCTCCTCGTCCGCAATGTGCTCGTCCTGGTCGTTCTCGTCGAAGATCGGCCGCCCGCGACGCGCGCGCTTGGCTGGCCTCTCGCATTCCTCCTCATCCTCTTCGTCTTCACGATGGACGTCTTCATGCACCACCTCGGACTGTTGGCCATCAGCATGATCCTCGGCCTCCTCTTCCCCACCCTCGTGGTCAGCATCCTCCTCCTCGTCCTCCCGCTTCTCCTCTTCGTCCTCGGCGTGGTGCTCGTCGTCGCTGTCGACGATCTGGTTGGCGTTGCGCCGCCGCCCACGCGGAACCTGATGGTGCTCTCCGTCCGCGTCACTGTCCTCTCCGTCGTGGGCGTTCTCGCTATCGTCTAGAAGCTCAACGACGCGGTCCGGACCACCACTCGCTTGCTGCTCCTGCTGCTGCTGCTCTCGAGCCTGCCGCCGCCGTTCATTCCGCCGCTGGCGCTGTCGGCGCCGCTTCTCCACCCGCCGCCGTTCGCGCTCCTCGTCGCGTGCTTCGTCGTCGCTGCTGTACTGCCACACGCCCTCGCCGCCGTCGTCGTCATCGTCGTCGGAGAACGCCGCGACAGCCGCGACCGCCTGTTCCTCGTCCTCGTCGTCGACGATGAACGAGTCGTCCGAGAGCTCGCCGTCTTCTTCCTCCTCTTCCTCGTCGCTATGATGAGGCTGTCGACCGCGACCCCGACGGGACCCGTCGCGCGCTTCATCGGCCACCAGGCGGATGTAATCGGGCAGCGGCGCGTCCGAAGCCTCGTGCGGCTCGCGCAGCGTCGTCGTAACGCTCAGCTTGACACCGTACAGGTCGTCCGTGAACGTGAACGTGTACTCCCCTGCACAAAAGCCCATTTTAGAACACACGAGTCGATTCCCAAGCAAAAGAACTGACACCTCACCACCAGGAACGTCGAGTCGAAGTGACGGGAACCGGACGGTGCCGCGTTGCGCGCCACGCGTGCGCTCCAGCACACAGTTTCCCTGTGATCCGAATCATCCTAGTCAGACTCCCCACCTTCCCAAAGACGCCACCAGCATTGACAGCGTACCGCTTCGTCGCGCACGCGCAGCGTGATCTCGTTGTAGTAGTTGGGCAGGATGAACGCGTCGTCGTCGTTGCCGTGCTCGTCCAGGAAGAAGGGCGCGCCGCCGTCCACGTGCTCCTCGTCCTCCTCGAGCTTGATGACCGCAACCTCGCACTCCTGGTGCTCGCTGTACAGTTCGACGATGCTCGGGAACTCGACGAGCGCGAGCGTCACGCGCATGCTCGCGTACCCGTCCTCGTTGGCGTCCGTCGTGTCCAGCACCACGTTGCGCGAGAGCGCCAGCCGTCCATCGACGGCGTTCTCTACCTTGATCTCCGGATACAACCTCCGTTGTCGCCGCGTCTCGCCATCTCCTTCTTCATCTTCTTCCCCCTCGTCGTCCTCGTTGTCGGCGTCTTCGTCGCTCTCGCGGGCCTGACGGTCGTGGAACGCGATCGCCTGGTGCTGCAGGAAGTGGATGTGCCACTTGGCGTCCACTTGGTCCAGCAGCACGGCGTACTCCTCCTCTTCCCGGTCGACCTCCTCGGTCGTCACCTCTGCTTCTTGCTGGCGCAGGCGTCTGCGTGCACGTACAAGCACCGGGAGCAGCAGCTGGATGGCGTTCCACAGCGTCACGTTGATGCTGAAGACGGCGCTGGGCGACGATGACGGCGACAACTGGCGCAGAATATCGGCGCGGCACGTGGGGCACTGCGCCTCCTCGATCGGCCGCGACAGGAACGTCTTCATCAGGCACACGCGGCTGTAGACATGGCAGCAAGACCACTTGTTACCGTGATGGTAAGTTCACTATATGGATGGCAAGGACCCAGCGGTTGTACCAGAACGAGTGGCCGCAGAAGACCGACGTGGGCTGTGAGTGAACACGGTAACGTCACAAGCATGCAGGTTAGTGTGCCGGAAGCGAACATGTCGGGAGTTGGATGATAGGAAACGCACCTTGAAGAGCACGTCGTGGCACAATACGCACTGGAACTCGGTCTCCAGTGCATCCGATCGCGCTTTCGCAGGCGAACCGCCTGCCTTCACAGCGGTGGATGGAGGCGGCGGCTCGATCATCACCACGTCGTCATCGTTGTCGTCGTGCTCTGCCTCCTTGATCTCGTCATTAGTACCAGCATTCTCATGCTGGGGGTCAACACCCGCCTTCTCTTTGTCCTCCTCGTCCAGCAGGATCACCGGCGGGTGCACGTCCTGCGGCTCCTCGCTCTTGTGTTCCTGTCCCTGCTCCTGCTCCACCGCGTCGTCCACGGCGATCGGCTCGCCCGCGCGGCCCGCCTCGGCCTCAGTCGTAGCCGTAGCCGCAGCCGCAGCCTCAACCTCTGCTGGTGCCTCTGCCGCCAGTGGCTCGCGCGGTTGCGTCGCTGCGTCGTCCGCCATGTTCCCGGGTCGCCGGCGCGCGATCCAACCGACGAGACGAGAAAGAAGAAAAAAATGGCGCCAAATGACGCTTCAGCACTCACCCACGGTGGCAAAACCTAACGGAACGCCGTCAGGTTTAATGAAGTAGGTTTTATTCCATTTGGAAAAAGTGTCATGTACTTTATTGTGTCAGTAAACCACCGCAAATGTTGCACAAAACTGGTCCAGTGTCGTTCGTTCGCAGTTCAACTGGGTCTAGTTGGCATAGCAATTGGATCACTGCCAATGTTGACGCCGCAAACAAACTACAGTAAAACGAAGGATGCTCCGAAAACAACGGGTTTTGATACTCAAATGCAGAAGACATATTGACGAATATACTAAAGAAACTGGGAAAACAGCGATGCAGCCCTCGACTGGACCCTATCAGCTTCGGCATCTAGCTGTCGAACCGGACTCCGAGCAGATACTCTAGATCGAAATCTCGAAGCCAGCAGTCTTCGTCGACATCCATTGTCTCGATATCCAGCCACTCGGAGTTCCCGCCAGCGTTATCAGCGTCGAACGTTGGGGCAGCCGGAGCAGACGCAGCATCGGCAACGCCGACAGCAGCAGACGCGGCCGCGGCGACCGCGTTAGCGACCGCATTAGCAAGCACATCGGCGTCCTGACGGATGGCGCGCTCCACCATTCCTTCCCTCGAGAGTCGGCTCCGACCACGGCGCAAGCCCTGACGGTGACGCGCGATCTTCATGGCGTACTTTTGTGCGTGCGCCATCGTCTGTCTGGCAGTGCGGGTGCCCACGACGGCGGCGATGACGCCCCACGGTCCGAGCGGATGCGTCTCGACGGCCTCCAGGAACGTCTCGTGCTCGTCACCGGTCCATGCACCGTGTCTGATCCCAGCGGCGTCCGCGGGTCTACTCCACTCAGGCTGCGTGACGTTCCTTTGAGGGATGCGCGCCACACGTAAGCACCCGTTGCCGTCCAACTCGAGCAGTCGTAGAAGCACCTTGCTGGAAATGGCCATCGCGTGCTTTGGCAAGCTGGACAAGTTGACGTGACGTGACGTGGTCGACTCGCTGGCAAAATCAGAAATGAAAAGAGTCCGCCCGCGGTAGCACTAACGCCACTGCTGATCCTGTGTGTGGTTTCCACGGGCGGCTTTTTTGTTGTTGCTATTGGCTTGGTTTGCTCCCGCGATCGGGGAAAGCCGACCTTCCCGTCAACATTCCCTCGCTGAAGCGACCACGAAGGATCGGCCAGTCCCAGCGAACGCATGTCATGAGCTGCTGGCACTGTGGAGCCTAGTTCCGAAGGTACCAAGCTTCCAGTTCTTGTACGGACAGCCCCATTCAGTGCAGTACCGAGGGAACACAATGTTTGTCATTTATACCTCAAGAAGTAAAGCGGATGGCGGGAGCTTTGCCTCTCCCTTTCGGTCAGCGCCGCTACGGCCAGTGAATCAATGAGAAAGAGCAGGCGGCGAAGCATATTCAAAACGAGTAAAATGTGCGCCAGGTTGTCATTGTTAGCGACGGCAAAGACGTCCATTTTGTCGTTTCGGAACTCGTTGAAGCGGCACCGATTATCCTGTCAAGCCAGAGCAAAAAAGTAATCAGCCGAGTTGATGAAGGACCACTGTAAACTTGCATGTGGTTCAGAACTGGCAGTACTGTAGTGGTTCTCCACCTACTCCACACGAGGCAAGTCCAGAAGTGGACCGATTCCCGTTGACGATTTTGGTTGTTTTGCGGGACGATTTGCCTGCGCACGCTTGCCACTGACGCGCATCACTGTTGGTGTTGAAGCTGCAATCACCAGGCAAGAAATGGCCTGACACGAATATTGTTCGGGGACAGAAAAACAAAACGAAAAAGGTGGAGGGAGGGTCAGGCTCATGTGCAGCGCGCTAGTTGCCTCCGTGATTCGGAGCACAGAGTCATGTCCTTGTGCCAGGGCGTGTGTCTTGTCCTCTGTTGGGTTTGCGCTCAAAAAAGTTGCTTGATTCAAATTATAAAAAATGTTGCTGCTGCCAGGATTGGGTGCCCCTAATAGGGACCCAATCCTGTCAGCAAAAAACTTTTTTTTTTTGTTTCTTTCATTGAAGTAAACGGTATAAGCTTAGTGGTATCTTTCGCGATAATCTTGGAGTATGCAACAAAATTCGCTAGTTTTTTCTTCTGCTACTACCGGAATGTCGGCTCAAGGTCTCAACCGACTGCAACTGGTATCACCCATGCCGTACTGTGCTGTTATCGTCTTCGTCGTGCGTCTCACATCGCAACTCTGTTATCTTATCATTACACAGTGTGGAGCTCGTTGGGCGCGTTGGGCGGCGCCGTCCAGAACAGCGAGAACACGCCCGTGATGATGCGGTCGGCCACCGTCAAGTCCTCCTCTTGGGTCGGCGGCGCGTCATGGTCGCGCTCGTGGCCATGACGCGATCCAGCTGCTGACTCCCCGCTAACGTGACCACCAGGATGAGCAGGGCGATGAGTGACGCTAGCGATGTCGCGAGTGGTCGGGACACGAAGTGGTTGGGCTGCAGAGTGCGCCGGCGCTTCGTCGACCACAACCTCTTCGTCCAGGTGCATCAGGCCGTCATCTTCGACCATCGTACCTTCAGCCACAGTCGAGCTACGGCCATCTGAACCTGCGCGATCGCTCGAGATGGTCGACCTCGAGGCCGAATCGCGTCGGAACGTGAGCGTCAGCGGTCGCAGCCCGCCCTGGAGCAGCAGCATCACGTGGCGGAACGGCGCGCCCTCAACTGAGTGCTTGTTGACTGCGACGAGGCGGTCGAACGGCTCGACGAGACCACAGGCTTCAGCCGCCATGTCCGGCAGCAGTCTGCGCACCGTCGCGCCTTCGTCGGGAACGTTCGCCTGGAAGTGGATACCGATCGGCCCGCGCTCCTGGAACACCACGTCAAAGTCGACGTACCCCGTCTCCGGCTGCGAGTCGCTCAAGTTCATCGACCCCGTGGCGGACAGAGAGGAGCGGGTGTCCAACGCCGACGAGTGGCGCCGAGAGGAACTTGCAGGCACCGCGGGGTCGTCCTGATCTGTGCGTGGATCCGCCCACGTCGTCGTGTTCGTGTACTTGTTGAGAAAGTAGACAGCGCCCGCCGTGGTGACGCGCATCTCCCATCCGGCGGGCAGCGGCGTCGAGAAGTCGTTGATATTGTGTTTCCGTCCGTCGTCGGGTGGCACGTGGCAATTCTCGGACGCTATCAGATCATCAATGTCGATACCAGAGTTCATGTGCGGACTCGAAAACGACCGTCGTAGAGCCGAGTCGGCCGCCATGAGCTCCCGTCGACGATCAGAGCCGTACTGCGGCGACGGCAACGGCGACGCGCGCTTGAGCGCCGCGATCGACCCGTTCGAGTCCACTGCGCCGAGTCGCAGAGCCGCCACTTCAACTCGCGGATCCTCCAACTCGGGTGCACACGCACGATCATTCCGGCGGAAGAACGTAATGCCTTCGTCGTCCGTCCAACGCTCGACCGCGTGTGGCAGCTCAATGTTCGCGCACAGCTGCTCCAGTTGTCGAGACTTGACCGCGAGCGCGCGCTGCAGCAGCGTCCGCTTGTCAGACGCCGCCTTCTCCTGCTGGTCCAGCTCTTCCTCGAGCCTCTCGACAGCTTGTTTACTTCGCTGCAGGAGCTTTTCCGCGTCGGCGCACCGCCTCTCTGCATCGTCCTTGGCCAACTGAAGCGTCTGGAGCGCGTGTTTGCGCATCTCCAGCTCTTCTCCAAGAACCCTGACTTGGTCGATCAGTCCGTTCGAGGGCTGAGAGCATGCTACCGTGGCAGATCGGCCACGCGCCATCGGCGCCGCCGCCTCCTGCGTCTTCTTGTACGTGATCAGCTCCGTCTTGAGCTCGGCCACGAGCGCCTGCGAGCGCTGAAGCTCCAGCTTGAGCTGGTTGCTCAGAAACTGCACAGCGTCGTCCTGCAGCTTGCCCGTAAGGAACACGCGCGAGCCCAGCACTTCGGCAAACTTGGTCACCGCCGCCTCCGCGTCGCTCTTCTGCTGCATGAGCTTGGCCACCGAGTCGTTCAGCCGCGCAATCGACGGCTGCGCCACCTGCTCGGCCACCATGAGGCCCCAGAGCGCAGCCAGCTGCTGGTTGATGGCCTCGTGCGTGCGCGCGTTCTGGTGCAGCAGCTGCATGAAGTCGGCCCAGCTCTTGTCGCCCGACAGCGACGTCGGCGGCACCATAGACGCCGTCGCCACCGTGGACGGCGCGATGCTGAAGTTGCTGTAGGTGCTGGTCGTGTCGATCGACAGACCGCCGCCTTCTCTCCTCCAGGTTTCATTATCGGCGTTCACGGCGTCCTCCTCCATCGTAAAGCGCGTCCAGTCCGAGTGCAGCACCAGCGGGCTGTCCTTCGTCCCCTTGCTCACCTTCTTCTGTCGCTGGTACGCCATCAACAGGCGTCTTCCGCGCGCGACCAGCTGCCGCTGCGTGAGCGCCGCGCCGTCTTCGCGCGCCGGGTCCTCGTCCTCTTCCGTCTCGCCTCCGTCCTCCTCCAGCGACGGCACCACACCGTCGACCTCCGACAGCGGCAAGCGCACGCTGGCGGCCGAGAGAAACGACGCCGACGACGTCGCCGCGCGCTGCGCGAGCTGCGGGTCACGCGCGTCGACCTCTGCTCCGTCCGCAGGCGGCGGAGGCGGCGGCGGGTCGTCCCGCGCGTCTCGCTCCGCCACGGACGCGCTCATGATCTACAAGGGGGAGCGAAAGTGTCGGCCTTTCTCAATACTTTCGCCTATACAAACCAGAACCAAAAACGAGAAACGAGCAACGTGGCCGGTTTGTTCTTATTTTCGGACCAAGTTACCTGTTCAATCACATATTCCGTTATATTTGTTATGTTCTGTGTATCATATCATACAGGTTTTAGCGATGTGGAGCGCTCCACATGGTACTCCACACATTGGTGTGGAACACGCGAAACGACGTGAAATAACGGATGTCAATCATAATGGTGGACAACTGTCCGAACCGCCAAAGATGGAGGTGGTGCGGCTCGAGTTTGTCGGGGCCGTGGCGCTGTCGAGCGCGGCCGTGGCGCAATTCGTGCAGGCGCTGCGCGACGTGCCGCAGGGAGCCGTGTGCGAGATCGAGGAGATCCGCTGCCGGCGCCTGAGGGAGTCGGGGAGACACGCCGAGACGTCGACCGAGAGCGTTGTGCGGCTGCACTGCGACCCGCCGGTCGCCGCCTTCCTCTGCAAGCGGTTCGCGTGAGTCTTGGCCCGCCGCTCATTGGTGTTTATGTCGACAGTCTGCTGATGATTCGGCTGTGCCTCGTTGACTGCGAATGAACAGGCAGCAGACGCGCCACATTGCGCGCGGGGAGCTGCTGCTCGTGCGCTGCCGCCGCATCCACGGTACGCGATCGTCCAAAGAGCATGCATGGATTTAGTCCATCGCGTCACATCCGTTTGTAAACCTCAGAGGGCAATGCGTCGGCACGGCTGGCGAGTCTGCGTATGCCGTTGACCGGAGCGGAGCAGGCGGAGAGCAAGACGCGGGTGCCTGTTGTCGTCAAGGTACCACGCCGATGCACCAGCTCTCTCGTAGCTTGCCAGCTAGACGCCAGCTAACCTCGCTCTCCTGAGATTGGCAGCAAAGAGGCGATGGCGGGTCGCCGCAGTCGGCGCTGCCGCCGCCCGCGCTGCCCATGGACAAGGTGATCGCGCTCATTGACGTGCTGGGCGATCAGGTTGCGGACGCGCACGACGCCTACGAGCTCTACGCGCTTCGTGACGCTCCGCCGCCGCTCCGACTGTCACTGCTCGGGCTCTCCAAGGCGATGGCCAGACTATGGTGCGCTTGATAGTCGTATCGGAGCGCTAGCCTTCGGAGCGCACTCACGTACCACTGGTGTCTTGTGTCCGGTAGCGAGAAGGAGTGGGTCGTCAAGCAGTCAAACGCAGCGGCATCCAGCGATCCCCGTCGTCAACAGCGGCAGCAGCATCAGCAGCACGATGGCGAGGATGGGGCGCCGCCGTTCGCAACTGTATCGAGTCTTCGCACCCTGCTGGCCAAGTTAATCGCGAGCAGCGGCGTCGCCATGACAGCACTGCCGGCCTCGCCCACTACCCCGTGCCTTTCCTACACGGACTTCCTCGCCTGCTACGTCGCTCTCCTGCACTCGATCCACTCGTCCGCCACCTGCGCGTAGGCAGCTCGCCAACCATCTTGCACATCTCAAATAGACATGCGCCGCTCTATCTTTGCTGCTTGCCGCGGTTCTCACTGATGCCCGTCGATCTCCAGCGCGCTGTCACCATGCCAGCAATCGCTATATATAGGCGAGTTGAGGTGTTCATCGCGCTTTCCTGCAGCTCTCCCAGTGCTTGACCAGCGACACGAGCGAGGCTTCCGCACGAGTCTCGAGCGCCAATAAGTACGTGAGGATGACAACGGCTAGTGACCGGCCCGACGGTGCGGCCGCTCCCGCGCAGAAGAGCCGGCGCCGTCGATCGTCCCTCAGTGGCGCCGCCCAAGCTGCTAGCGTTTCCTTGAGTAATGCGCTGGACGATTCGCCAGTACTAGCACCATCTCCACCGCCGATCGAGCCGTTGGAAGACGACGACGATGCCACTACGCTACCCGGCAGCTCCAGTCGCTCACGGTCGCGCTCCAGCTCATCGACTCGCAAGAGCAAGCGCGGAACCGCGAGCGGTAGTGGTGCAACGCGGTCGCGACGCGTGACCGCCGCTTCGTCGATCATTGCGGTAGCCAAGAACGCGCGCGCGGGGCTTCTGGACGGCCGCGATGTCTCAGGGGTGGGCGTCTACACCAGCAGCAACAATAACAATGAAGACGAAGGCGGCGACTGCTTCCAGGAGGAGAACCACGTGGAAGAGGACGAAGGGAGAGGTACCCGTCGCCGACGGTCGCGATCTCGATCCCAACGCGCGACGGTGGCCAACGGCCCAGAGCTGTTTGCGCTCCCAGGTCGCGAACAGGAAGCGACGAGTGACCAGCCAAAGGGCGAGTGTCGCAGTGGATCTCGTCCCGTGCTGCCTTCTCGCTCCCGTCACTACCGGCAGCTGTCTGCCGGGCCCAGCAAGAGTAGCATCGCTCATCAACACGCTGACCGCCCGCCATCGCGGCAGCGGCACGCGTTCCCGACCCACTTGATCGATGCGAACGCCTTCTGCGCACCGACCAACGGTGGCGCGGCTACCGAATTGGACACCGAAGATGACGTCCTAGTCAATGAAATCGTCCTCGTCGCGCACTCGTCACAACCCGGCGTGTGCTCGACCAAGAACGAGCGCCCACCGTCGCGATACATGACCAAGTCTAACCGCCGCGCACAAGCGGGAAGCGCCAGCTCCCACCACGGCTCGACCGCCGTGGAAGCGAACACGACTCCACCACAGACAGAGGTAGCGAGTGCAGACGCAGACTCCGAAGCAGATGCAGGAGGGCGCCGTTCCATCCAGGCGACTTGCCATCGAATACGGCAGCTTCTCGTGCAACCAAGCGCACCACGACCCAAAGACGGACGGGTTCGCAGACGTTGACGAAAGCATCCCGCCGCCGTTTCGCATCGAGATCACGACCGAGTCCACCTCGCCGCCGTCGCCTTCGAGCGCGTCGTCTTCGTCCACTCCGCCGGCGTCTTTCAGCGAACAGGGCTTTACCGGTAGAACTAGTGGACGTCCGCCACGCCGCGCCGCTTCCTTCAGCAGCAACCAGCACCATCAGCAACTCGGGCAGCCGACGAAAAGGACAGGCGATGGCCGCGCGCCAAAGCCGCGCCACTCGCTCAAGTCCTCCTTCAAGTTCGTTACCGCTCTGCTCTTGTTCTCCGTGATTGTTTCGTGGCGTTTGACTCGTGCATGCTCTCTGTGTCTTCAGTCCTCTTCAATGGTTCGGCGAGGAGATCAACAATCCGGACAACTTTGAGACGGTCATCACCGTCTCGAGCTCTCCGCAGGCCGATTCTGGTCTGGATGATGACTGTGGCGACCCCAGCAACGAGCGCGACGAGGATGAAGATGTCGACGACGGCAGTCGCGCGCCGATGCAGTGGCCGAGTATGCAGCCGCCTCCGACAGCATCGGTGCCCTACAAGTCGGGTGGCCACAGCTGGATGGTCCGATCGCTGAACAGCAGCAGCAGCAGCAGCAGCAACAACAGCAAGACGCTGTTCAAAGCGGCGTGCCCGACTACGACAGCATGGATGCCGACACGGCCATCGCGGAGACGCCGCTGTACGACGGCTCCGACGACTTTATGGCCATCGCGACGCAGATGTCCGATCTCCGGCTTGACGACTACTCGCTGGCGGACGTCATGGCGACAACCAGTAACGGCATCAGCGGTGGCAACAACGCTGGTCTCGGCTCCAGCGCCGGCGGGTTAGGTGGCGCAGCGCCACCACTGCACACGTCGCTGGGCCGCGACTTCCTCAGTCTATTCGCTCAACACTAGCACAATGCGCGAGATGTGTCTTCACGGTAGGAGCTGGAAGTCCGCGGGGAGTGTCGCGTTCGGAGGTAACAGCCACGCGCCCGTTTGCCCTCGCCGCGAGTTTTCCATGGCCTGGAGATACGTCAGCGTGCTCATGATGGTGGCGCCAAAGACCGAGACGAACAAGATGCAGCCGGCGCAGCAGCACAGCACCGTGATGCGCAGACACATCTTGGGACCGACGAGTTCTTTGATCATCGCGAGCGGGTTGGCCGACAGGCGAAGTCTTCCGACGGGCGGCGGCAAGTACGGGTTCACATTCGGCGCGTCTTGCCCTTTACCGACAGGGTTCGCGGTCGCCTCCTGCTCCGGCACGATCTGCACCGAGATGCCCAATCGACCCTGTGATGAATAAGCAAGAATGAGACCCCATTGACTTTATACGATCAATACGATCAACAACGCTTCCACAAGCAGTGAACGCGCACCATATCCATGGAGACGGCGGCTTCACGGTCCGTGTAGTGCAACGAGATCCACTCAGCGTCCTCTGGGAGCTCGCCCAAGCCCATGAAGTCCTAGGACACACGCAATAATGTCAGATGGTACAACTTCATCGACCAATCCAAAGCAGTATCAAACAAAACTCACCAAGAGACCGTTGATCGCAGCCTTGGCCTCCGACTTCTCCTTGGCTTCTCGAGTTTTCTTCAGGTCCGCGGCGGATGGCTTGGACAGGAATGCGAGCGTCTTGGGCATTCTCGTCGCTTTCTTGCTATTTGTCTTTGGCTCGTGGCGCTTTTGCCGCCCAACGAGCAGCTCGTCCTTCTCTTTGGGAGTGACTGATACCGGGTTTGAATCGCGGTCATCATCTTCGTCGTCGTCTTCGTCGTCATTGTCGCTTCGACTGTTGTCTGGGTCACTCGCGTGAAACTCATTATCGTCAACTGTAGGCTCCTCGCCATCCTCTGCGTAAGGGTCCTCTCCCCCTAATGTTTCGCCGTCACTTGTGTGCTGTCAGCGCAGCTCGAGGAACGGCGAGACGCTCCGGTTAGCTTCGTACGCGCGACGGATCCATTTGTACAGATCGAGCTGGGCCTCACCAATCATGTCGTTCCACTTGAGCACGTCCTTGTCCCACAGCTGGACATGCAGCCTGCCGAACTCGGCCGTGCGCAACGGGAACTCTACGGGCAGCTTGAGTCGCCAGTTCCAGCACGGCTTGCCGTTCGAGCAGCGCCAATGCACGTCAGTCGTCTCGGACTTACCGCCTTCCATCCAGACCTTGACGAAGTAGTCGTTGATCTCGCTGTAGTCCTGGTCTACGATGCCTTCCCCGCGCCAGATAATAACGCGCACCTCGAACCTGCGCGGCGCCGGAGGGTCGATAGACACAGGAGGGGTGAGCGCCGCCTGCTGCGCGGTCATGATGTCGACCCATAGCTGCACGAAGCCCTGCGAAGTCGACCGCTTGTCCGTGTACAGATGACGGTACTCGACAGGCTTCAGGCATCCCCCGGCCTCCGCAAGCTTCGGGTGGCCCTGACCGATGCGCTGCCAGTCGCGGTGGAACCAGCGATCCTCCAAATCGATCGTCGTCTTGCCGATTAGGTCGTCCGTGATCAGATCGTGGTCCCACACGGCGACCTCGAGCTGCGACGGCCCGGGCAACACGGCGTTGAATGAGAACATCTTGTAGAACTCGGGGCTGAGTGGCTTCTTCTTGTAGTTGGCGCGATCCGAGATGATGTCCTTGCCCAGCTTGAGACGAAGGTATGGATCCGAGTAGCCGTTCGAGTCCTTGGACTGTAGACTGCTCGCGCGCAGCACATACACGCGTACCACGAGCTGCTGCGGCTCGCGCAATTTCTCAATATCCAACAGCGCTGTGTTGTTCGCTTCTGCTTCCCGCGCTTTCCGCTTCTCGACCACGCGGATGAGACCCTTGAACACGCCCGCCTTTAGATTCACGTGCACGCGCTTCCGCTTGAGTAGCGACGGCCGCGTCAGGACCGACCGATGCAGCGTGTACGTCTCGAGCGCCTTGACTTTCAGGAACTTCTCCAGCTCTTCACCCCCGTACTCGCGGCTGATCCACCAATCCCGCCCGTGCATGTACGGCGGAGGCTTGACCCCGTCAAGCTCTCTTGGGTTGATGGCGGTACGGCTCTGCTTTGACGAACCGTGGGATAGTGACAAGAGATCGGCCTTTCCAGCATGGTATCGGCGCTCGTTGTCCTTCCGCATCTCCTCCAGCAGCGCGGGGTCGTCCTTCACGTCAATGTTCGTGTCGGTGAAGGTGGATGTCGCCCGCGAAGACTTGAAGACAAGCGACAAGTCCAGGTCCCCGACACCCATGCCATCGTCTGCCTCCTCCTCCTCCTCTTCGTCGTCTTCATCATCTAGGTCGTCACCATCAACTGGAACAACGCCTTCATTCTCGTCACCACTGGCGATACCGCGCGCCTTGGTGTCTTCGCCCTCAGCGTCCGTTGGCAGCGCTTCGTAGCGTCTCTCATTCTTCTTCTTGGCCGCTTTCCGTCTGCGGCTAGTAGCACTCAGCAAGCGGGGGTGCCTTCGCCCACGCTTCTTCTTCACAACTTTGATTTCCTCGTTCGTCTTGGTGGTGAACGCAGCGCCAGTCACAGGATTCTCGAACGCCTGCTGCTGCTGTGGGGGCACATAGTTGGAGCTCCACGGCAGTTTGTTCGCCAGGCTGAGCTTGCAGGACGCCAGAACGCTCTTGCGAAGACCTCCGATCGCGTACTCGCACACTTTGATCTCGAGCTGCGGCGCAAACAGTGTGTCTACCGGCAGCTTGGCGTTCGCGACGATGTAATCCAAGAAGTTGGCGTTCTTGCCGTTCGAGGACGGGCTCGGCTTCGTCTTGCGCACGCTCGTCCCGTCCGAAAACATGCCACCCGTGAGCTCGAACTCCAAGTGCGGGTGCTGGATGCCTAGAAAGCTTAGGGCCTTCAGCTTCCGCACGCCAACCGCCGCGACCTCGAGCGTCGCCTCTTGGTACTCTGGCGTGATCGGTTCTGGGCGGTTCATAAACTCAATGGGACCGGAGTGATCGATGCACTGCACCGACACCAGCGCGTCGCCTTTGTACTCATCAACGAACGTCGAAGACTGCCGGCGTACCGCGTGGAGCTTGAACCAGTGCGGTCGCGGCGCGCGCGCGTTTGTGACCGACTTGACTGCTTTTGTCATTGGAACACGCAGCTCTCCAAGAACCGTGCCGGGCGCGTTTGTGGAGCTTGAGCTGCTAGCATCGTGCACTTGGAAGAGGAGATCAGGCGAGTACGCGAGGTCCTCGGGGATGCGCACGGCGAACACGAGCGTCTCGTAGAAGAGAGGGTCGAGCGTCTTGAACTGAGAAGTCGTTTTCTTCAGTTGACCACAGCAACGCACCGAGACGAACGGATTCGGCGCGCGAACTCTTCCCGCGGGCAGCGCGAGCTTGCGGAACTGGAAGACGTGCACGCGCACTTCGCGGTGCACAAAGTTTTCGTGAAACGGGGCGAAGATGGATGCGTCGTCGCCCCACGGGTGGCGTGCGGCGACTTCCTCGCGTCCAAACCCGAGGCACATCAGTAAAGATCCGGGAGACTGGGTCTTCTCGAGAGCGAACTTGGTCTGACGACGCGTCTCTTCCTCTTTGAGCGCGATCCACTGCGGCTTGGGCGATGACGGCGAGGCGAATCCCTTGGAGAACAGCTCGATGGTGCTCAAGCGCGCGTACGATACGCTCACGAACTCGTCCTTGTCCACCTGCCGACTGAGCGTGATGATCACGTCGGGAAGTTGAGTCAGATCAGCAGGCAGCAAGATGGGCCACTTCTCGCGAGACACTTCCCACGTCACGCGTCCGTCTTTCGTGACAGCTTCGGACTCAAACTTGATCTCGTACGAGCCGATCGCGACCGTCACGCGCACTTTTGTTGGGCCAGACAGCACGGAGAAGGAGGCTACGTGGGGCACGTCCACACCGCAAAACAGCGCGCAGCGGAGCGCGTACTTGATCGTCTTGGGGAAGCGCTGCGCGTTTGAGTTCAGTGCCCGGTCCTTCATGCGCTTGAGGTGGAACTTCTCGCCCTCGCTAGCCGCCGGCGCTTCGACGCGCTCCATCGACAGAAGCAGACGCCCACGGTACGTCGATCCAAAGTCTGGGTGCTGCATGACTGCTTGAGCTCGCTTCGCGTTGACGTTGCGCAGCGGCGGACCATACAAGTTAAACCAGCGCACGTCCACACGCTCTTGGCCATCCTGATCCTCCTGTTCTGTAGTCTCCAGGTCTTCATCCAACTTGGAAGAGGCGGAGAACGCGATTCCGCCGGGGCATGTCGATGGTGCAACTTGCTGATAGTCCCAGGACGCGATACCGACGAGCTCGTCACTTGTCGCGAGGTCGCGGTCCCACATGGAGATGCTGATGTTGCGCGACAGCGTCGGAACCATGACGGGGATCCACAACTCGTCAAGGAACTCGGGCGCAAGGTTCGCGGCACCCTTCACAGTTACTACCGACGAGCGGCATGTCGCGTTGGCTGCGAACCCGATCTGCACGTACGCGTCAATGCCACTCGAGGCCAGAAGGCCGCCTTCGTCCATTGCGGGCAAGTCCTCGGCCTTGAACACCTTCACCAGCAGGAAGTTGAGCGTCAGGTCAATCGACGGAGGTAGAAGCACTAACGACTGCACGTCGGGTTGATCAGATGATGACCCCGACGCGGCCGCTGACGCTATCATTTCCTGCACGATCTCCGCCTCTCGGTCGTGGACAACGAACGAGTCGCCAGGACCAATGACGATGACTGTGACGAGCAAGAATCCCTGCACGCCGCGGTCCTTGTCGCTTAAGTGGTCGTGCACCGCAACCCACTGTCGATAGAGCTCGTGGTTTGTCTGATCAAGGAGAATAGCACAAGCCCTCACACAGGTTAGAAGGGTGCAGCAACGAAAACGACATCCAGCGCAGGCGACGCACCCGAAAGTAGACCGATAGGCAGTTGAGCTGGTAGGCGCCAATGAGCTTGTCCTTGAGTATCGTCTCCTTATCGAGGACGGAGATCTACAGTAACATCCAACAGCGACAACATCAGTAGGTCACACGGGAATGATGCGGGCGATCTAGGATGCGTGAACTGACCTTGATGGATGCCTGCTTGAGGTCATCACGGCCAATGTTCTCGAAGTTGAAGAACAAGATCTCATCAAAAACGCAGCTGAGCGTCTCGTACTTGGTCGACGTCTTCTTCTTGGCGCCGAGCACTTCCACCTGGCAGTACGGGTCCGACGTGCCGCTCAGCTTCAAACATAACACGGCACGAGCACTCCCATCAGATCAATTCTGGCCCTTCGCAATCAACCAATCTGCACGGGACAACACTCACATTCTCGCCCTTGAGGTCGCGCCTCAATGATGTGCACCTGCACCTGGTAGTCGCCCTGTTTGAGGTTGGAGTACATGACGCTCTTGCGTTCTCGCTCTTGTCGCTCGAGCTCCCTCCGTTGCGCAAGGGCCTCCTCCTCCGTCTCCTCCTCCTGGTCCACCATGATCCCGATCGCCGCTGCTTCCCGCTCGTCTTTCAGCGCTGACTTAAGTCGCACGTTCGGGTCGTGCCGCTTGCTGTAGGTGAGCGCCATCTTCAGCTCGATTTCGGCTTCGCCGACCTTCTTGTCCCAGTTCTTGTCCTGCAACCGCAGCCACCGCTGGCGCGCCATACCGGGAACCGTTGAGAGCTCCGCCGCGGACACGCGCACTTGGCCGATGAAGCGCATCTTGATGGACGATCGATCGCGGACCGACAGTGTGACGGGCGAAGTCCAGTCGACCGCGCGGAAGCTGAACGTCTCGTTCCAGACGGGCTCGTCCGTGCGCGTCATGACGCTCGTCTTGGCCTCGCGTCTCATGGACGACAGCTTCACGTAGCAGCTCGGCGCCGAGCGCAGCGCCGTCGGCGGCAGCTGGCGCGCCCGAATGACCGTGATCACGAGCGTGTTCGGGAGCTTATCCTCTGCGTCCACCACGACAACGATCAGCATGGCATCGCTTCAAGAGGCAAGGTCGTGACTGTGATCCTTACCAGATTCTCCCGACAGGTTCACCTCTTTGGGCGCGATGTCCACCGGCGCGTCCGTGTAAAAGCTCTCGCTGTCGTCGCCTTCATCGTCGTCGTGCTCGCTGCTGCGGCGCCGTGTTGCCGCCTCTGCTACTCGCTTCAGCATCGCAATGGCTTCGCTGTCGACCGGTTTTTCTGTTAATGGCAGTCCATCAAAAAGATCGCGACGACCCGCTCGCTGGTCATCAAACAACACAAAGATCCCCACCCGTTAGAAGTTTGACCACCAGTGCCTCTTCAGTCACGCGCGACGCTTTGGACTGGGAAGAGTCACACGCAAAGATACGCCCACCTGCCCACCCTGACCACCGTGTCAACCTTGAGCTGTCGCATTATCAAACGTGTACACCAAGCATGGGGCTTGCCAATATCTTATGGGTAACAGGATCAGCCTGCTGGCTGGCTATGAGGAGCCCGCGGCACCACGGGCCGAGCGGTCCGCCACGTCGTTCCACTTGGACTTCCAGTCGGTGCCACCCGTGTGCGCCTTGACATGGCGCCACAGGATACGGCGGCTGCCCTTCTCACGCAGCAGACTTTCGAGGATATCTTGGTTCATGACGGCCTTTCCGTCGGCCTTGCGCCAGCCCTTGGCCTTCCACTTGTCCACCCACTCGGTCATGGACCGGATCAGCAGCATGCTGTCCGAAAAGATGTACAGCAGCCGCTTGCGCGCCGGGTCCTCGATGTTGGCGCGCTTGATGGCCTTCAGCGCGGCAAAGTACTCGGCGCGGTTGTTGGTCGCACGGTCCTCGACAAGCTTCTGGACCACGTTCCACTCCTGATGGTGCGGGAAAATGCACGCGTAGCCCGCTTGGCACCCGCGGCGGCCGTTCTGCAGCGCGCTCCCGTCGCAGAAAGCGACCAGCGTGTTAGGATCATGCGGATCCGGGTCGTTGCTCATCTTGCCCGTCGCCTGCGCAAACTTGTTCACGAACGCCTCGGCCTCTTCCCGCGTCGGGAACTTCTTGAAACTCGCGCTGTACAGCCCGTCGACGTGCTGCTTGGCCTCTTTCCAAGTCGCAAACACGCCCGTCTGGCGGCCCTTGGCGACTGCGTACCAGAACTGTCCTGGTCTGGAATCCTTCCCGTCGTCGACGACAACGCACGACCTGGGAGGAGTCGAGGCGCGATCTGCAGTGGTCAGTAACACGGACGAGCCCAGCGCCGCCCTCTCTGGTCGCGAAGAAGACGCCGTACTCCCACTGCCGCTCAACGAGAGCGTCTGCGCGCTCGATCGCGCTCCGGTAGCGGCCGCATAACCATCAAGATAGGCTTGCGCGGCATGCCGGGAGTCGAACGTCCGCACAATGGGGCGGGCAAAGCCGTCCGTGTGGCGGCGCACGTCGCTCCACGCGTCAAACACGCCCGTCTGTCGGCCCTCCACGACCGCGTAGAACGTCGAGCCCTCCGTCTTTTGGCGCTGTGGGGCGTGGCCCGCCTCGGATTCTTCCTCCCGCCCGCGCTTTCGTTCGCCACCGCCACCCAACTGTCTGCTAGTGGTTCCGCTTCCGCCGCCCGCCGATGCCACGAACGCCTGCGCCTGCGCCAGCGTCGGGAACTTCTTGAAGCGCGCGCCCGCGAAGCCCTTGACCTGCGTCTCGGCCTCGCTCCACGAGTGGAAGACGCCCGTCGAGCGCCCCGCCGCCACCGCGTAGAACCCGCCGCCGCTCTTCCCCATGGTCAATCAGGCGATGACGTGACGTCCTTTCTTTTGACTTGCTTTTCGTATGGTGGACGCGAGCGCGCCAAAAGATAAGAAAGCGGAAAAGGGAAACTTCAGAATGATGGTCTGATTTAGCTAAAACGCGGGTTACACTGTACCGTAAATCTGATCCATGTTGCAGTTGAGGGTTATGGTTGGAAGCAACTGTGTTCTTTGGTTAACGTTACGGAAAGGCATGCTCGCTGGGCGCTGCCTTCGAGTCAACGTCGGCACACTCACGCCTCTGCATTCGCCTCCATGTGCACGACATGTAGAACGACGATACGTACGAGCGCTAACACCGGGAGGGCGTAGCCGCTTCGTGGGTCGCTGGCTGTTGAAAGAAAACGAGGTACACACTCGCCGCCTTGGACATCCCATCCATCCGCAGGGACGGACCAACACCTCCAGCAGCACGGCCGAACCTCTTGCACCTTTAGCCGCGGTTGCCGTGGTAGTTGACGTACGACTGCGCCTGGTCGGGCGACGAGAAGCGCTGGTGCTGTGCGCCCGAGTAGCCCTTGACCTGCGACTCACTTGGCTCCACGAGTCGTACACGCCCGGCGAGCGGCCCGACGCCACGGCGTAGTACTTGCCCGTGTCGTTCGTGCCGGCAGGGCACGAGTAGCCGCCATTGCGCTCCACGTACGAGTGCGCCTCCTGCGCCGACGAGAACTTCTGGTGCTGGTTGTTCGAGTGCCCCTTGACCTGCGACTCCGCCTGGCCCCACGAGTCGTACACGCCCGTCGAGCGGCCCGACGCCACGCCGTAGTACCCGCCGCTCTTGCCGCCGCCACTCTTGCCGCCGCCACTCTTGCCGCCGCCGTTCTTGCTCATCGTTCGCTTGCTTGGGTTCTTGGGCGAAGGAAGGATTCCACCTGCTTCGGTCGGAATCTGGGAATGTTGGGGAGCGTTGGAGCGAACGTACCTTGTTGTAAGCGTAATGTGTAACTGGGATACACTCCGATTACGTTTTAACCCTTGTTTTAGCGAGGACGCCGTCGTTTTAGCGCCAACCGGCTTCAATGCTCTACCACCTCGCCATTTCGGTTTGGTATTGGTCGCAGGCAACATGAGCGCGGCGCTCGGTATGTACGATCGCGACGCGGACGACCCGCGGCTCCAGGCGAGCGACGCGATCATCAGCAGCGTCTTCGGGGTGGTGGAAAGGCCGCCGCTGTCGCTCGTGTCGGGCAGCGACCGCCTGAGCTTCTACCAGTGCGTGACGGCCTTTGTTGCCGTCGACGACTTGTCGACGGCCAAGAACAACTACGTCGGCGACGGCGTCGACATGACCGTCGCGTGGGCGCACCCGGCGCTGGTAGACAGGCCCAAGTACAGGGGCACGTCGCTGGCGCTTGACTGCACAGCGCGCAATGTGCCCAAGGGCTTCCGCCACTGCCTCGTGCTGTCTGTGTTCGACCGCGCGCACGACCTATTGATTCCCGTGTTCTACGTCCTCTGCACGAGGTCGACACGCAAGGTCTTCCGGAACGCGATGGCCGCGATACTGGGCGCAACCAAGAGGAAACTCGACCCGGAGAGCGTCGTGTGCGACTTTGACCCGCATCTGCGCGCGGCCGTCAAGGAGATGAGGCCCGACGTCACGGTGGTCGGCTCGTGCTTCCACTTCAAACAGGCGTGCCGTCGACGCATGGTCAAGCTGGGTATTCCAGAGCGCGAGATCGACATTTCAATGGCAACGGGGTACCTCGACATGCTGGTGGTGATCCCGCGGCGCAAGATCGCGGGCGCGGACGTCGACTACGTGAAGCGGGCGACACGGGAGCAGTGCGCGCGCAGCTCGGTCCCGTACTCGGAAAGCAAGTGGGAGCAGTTCTGGGCGTACTTTCGGATGACGTGGCTACACAAGTTCCCCCGCGGACGTGGAATGTGCACACGGACGCCGAGCAAGAGGATTCAACCAAGGTGGATTCAACTGAGGCAGATGGCCGTTTGCCGGGCGATTGGCTCCTCGCGTTCCCGCGATCTCCAGAACCTGAACCGCGAGTCAAGCGAAGACGCACGGGTAATGGAGGCGTGCGTCCCGAAATTCCGATCAGCACGTTTACGAAGAGGTGGCAAGCGGAACATAACAAGTGGGAGATGGTGGAGATGAATCACGCGCTCGAGCAGTTCCACCTCAAGCTAAACGACGCGATCGGGACGGATAAGCAGCCGAGCGTGCCACAGTTCGTCCGGGCCATCGACGGCATCTCCAAGGACTATGTGAAGCGGCTAGATGATGCGCTCTCACGGAAGACCGGCCGATCAAGCAGCGACGAAAGCGAGAAAGCTACCGGCGCCTTCCGTCTACCATCTCCGCTGGACCTCCCAAGCGGCGACGATGACCAAGACTATCGAGATGAAGACAATGAGGGCATCGATGACGAAAAGGGCTCTGATGAGGACGAGGACAAGGGCATCTACCTGGTGGGTGGGTACGAGGTGGTCATCGACAGTGACTAACCGAAGCTGGTTGCGCGTTAACCACTGCCTTCGGGATGTGTTGGGAGCCCTCGCGAGTACGACACCGCCATGATGATGCCGCCACTAGCCTTGTGAACGGTCCAGATCATCGACTGGCCACCTCTCCGTCCACCGATTCCCATCTTCACATCACTAGCGACGGCGGAAGGTGTTCGCGCATAATCCTGGTTGAGGTTCAATGTGCGACGTGTGAGCATTTCAGTCGGTCACACCAGTGCGTAATACCCTTTTACAAGCCTTCACATCTTAATAGAAGCTCTCTTCATTTGAACCTTGTATCTTGCAAGTGGCTTATGCCTGCCTAGCGCGCCCGACTGGCGCCAGGATTGGACCATCTTCCACCTTTCGCAAGCCCACACAGCGCTGACCAGGCGAACACCACGGCCCCGAGCGCCTCGCTCTCCTGTGTCCGCCAGTTCCCCCTCCTCTCCGTATTTGCCTCGTCCCCCTGCCCGTTGGATGGCCGACGCGCGCGTGTCGCTGCGAACGAAGCGCTCGCTCCTCCCCCCTCTTTCCGATTGAGATCTCGACCCTTTCCAGCCAAGGCTCTTCGTAACAAGTGATGATGCCCGAGATCGGAGACGGCGACGAGTTCGCGCGCGGCATGTTCGTGGCGCTGTGGCCCAAGGTGGAGAAGTGCGAGAGCTACGTGGCCGAGCTGCTCGCGGCGCAGGCCCAGCTCCAGGAGACCATCGACCAGCTCCTAGCCGGTACGGTCCGTAGCGTGCGTCCGCAACCGCCCATACTACAGTGTCTAACGCTCACTGTCACATACATTGGCGATGGCAGGCCTGAGGGGAGCGGAGAAGGCGGGCTCGAGCTCGCTCGTGGGCTACGCAGCGCGGTTGCGGGACTTCCCGCCGCGCGTCGAGCGCCTGCAGAAGAAGCTCGAGCGGATCGAGGACCGGCTGCTGGCCATGAAGCAAGCGCGCGACCGCGGCGCGAGCTGCGTCGCCAAGTTCCCAAACGCCGTCCCGCCGGCGCCCTCCGCGGCCACGGACCCTGCCGCCTACGTCGCCTCGCCGCTGTTCTAGGCGGCGTGGACGGATGAAGAAGACCCACAGAGCAGGTTGTTGATGATGATGACGAAGGGGCGAGCTCGACGCGCCATGCTTTGGCTCGATCTCCCCAGGATCAATGCACGTTTTCTATATATATATGAGTATTTACCACCACCATCACTAGCCGCACGCGTTTATCCTCTACGCTTCGGCGTCCGCCTGCTCGGCATGCCGCCGTTGCTGGAGCGCCATGGTCTTGGCCGTGTTCCACGCCGCGCGGTCCTCGGTCGACACATTGGGCCGTTTCAGCTGCGGGGGCGCGAACGGCAGCTTCTGCTTGCTCGTCGGCCCGGCGTTGCGGTACCCGGGCGCGGCGTCCGTCGCTCGCTGCCGCTTGCTCGTCGCGTCCGACCGCTCCGTCGGCCCTGAAGACGCCGCAGCAACGGTGCTGGACGTCTTGCGCTTACTGCTGCTGGTGGTTGACGGTAGCGACGGTCGACTGGGCCCATCAGATGAGAACAGGTCGTCCGCGGACGGCAGTGCCTGTGCATTTACCACGGAAGTGTTAGAAACGGTGGACAATGTGAATGACGAGAGAAGCCCGATAACTTTGGACGCACTGCAGCGGCGGAGACGGCGGGGGAGGCCTTGGAAGCAGCGGAAGACCGCGCAGACGCTGACGTGGTCGACGTCTGCTCCTCGCGGTCGCTGTCGCCGTCGTCCGAGGACGAGGAAGACGCCGAGTACTCGCAGAGCAGGAACGACATGACCTTCGCCCGCTACAGTGTCGCGCCTGTGGACACCGCTACGACCCAACAAAATCAATATTAACATAAAAAACCAATAGATGGCACGAATTTCGACAACTCAGCAAAACTGTCAAATCTAAACGGACAAATACGGCATACTAAAACGAGATGCTCTATATCACAGAGGAGATAGAAACGAGCATTTTACAAATTTTTTTAGAGAATACGAGTCAGTTCAGTCAAAGTTACGACAGTAAGAGTAGAGGCAAAGAAATCGAACGTGCTTTGGCTGAACCAATTTGTGGCACAACACAAATCTAACGCATAGAGAGCAGTTCTTTGGTCACCAGCCGCCCCGCGATGTCGACCGTTGTCCGTTGCTTCTTCTTCTGTGGCTCGTGGGCGGGCGGAAGTGTCAGAATGGA
>JAADYG010000485.1:0-24595 GCA_023338115.1 Phytopythium boreale
GAGATCAACGGTGGCAACGCTTCCTGACCACCCGTACCTGGTTGCGTGGAATTGTGCGTTGGCAGCCATCAGTTTAGCAGATTGAGCCAAAAATTACATAGCGAGATTTTGCCCAATCACCTTCGCCGTATAATTTTGTGTATACCATATTAAAACCTTAATGGTCATATCGACGTGGGACAGAGGAAGTAAGCACCCACCATTGTTCACCGAGGACGGCACAAATTTATCGAGAACCCCAATTATTGACACGAAAGCACCGCGTCGACTCGCCGGCGTCAAGGGCTGGCCAACAAGCCGCACGTGACCGCCGACCACCAGAAACTAATAGATCGACCAAGCTCCGCGTGTGGGGTCGTGCGGCTGCATGTCTATAATAATTGGCTCGGGACGGGCGGCGTGGGCCTCTTCTCTGATATGTTCTCGCGATCAGTAGAGCCTGAGCGCGGACACCCGGGCGGGCCTGTTCATGGCGCATACTGAAATAATTATTTGGGCTCACCTGATCGACCTCACGGCATACATTCGTCAAGTCAACCCACAGTTCGAACAGACGCCAGCGAGATTCTTCGTCAGTACCCGTACCAGCGATTGACAAGGAAACGCGGCGGCAGCATTGCTCAAACCCGCGCACGTATACATTTCAACATCGCGGCGCCGTGTAGACTGACGACGAGAAGGTCCTTCTCGGTCGCCCTGCGCTCGCTGGATCTACCGTAATAGGTGGCCCGACGCTGTGATTGGCGGCGAGATGCTCACCATGATATACAGTCGCGATCAGCGCCGGGTGCTCGGGATCCGAGGCCACTCGCAGGTGCCTGGCGCGGGCCGTCAGTAGCCATGGGAGGCGCGCTCGGGGCCTGTCGCTCGCTCCTTTTGCTCTCGCGGACTGTATTTTTCAGTGTACTGATCGGGGCGGCGGTACAGCCTGCGATACACAACACCAGTCCAAGCAACACCCACAGAAAAATAAAGACACGAAGCAGCCGCGGGGCCAGGTTGGATACAGTAGCGAAGGTGGACCTTTGCTTCGTTCGAGTCGCGTCGTGACTGGGACACGACTGACTCGCGGGCTCCCGGCACTCCTGTTGGCCTGGAGCATATGGCTACAGCACACGGCACACTTTCGTTCGTGATCGTGCTTTAGGGCGGCGACAAGTAAGGGTCGACCGAATCGAGTAAAGCGTGCCGTACCGTAACGCTCGACGGTCGCATGGGAAATTGGCGCTAAATATTCACGACACTGGACCAGCCGATGCATTGAAAATCAACAGTCAAATCGCATGCTGTTGGCATTCTTCAGTACGTAATGACGCGCCCAACAAGGCGCAAATTTTGGTCGAAATGGCGCCTTTCACTTGCGCAAAGTATTGATTTGTCCTGTTCGGTCTTGTCGGCCTCCAGCGAAGCTCCACTCGATGGGGAGAAGCGAAAAGGCGTGGGGCCTCGGCCTTGTCCCCCCTGTCAAGGAGGGCGGACAACGGTTCACCCACTAATCGACCAATCATCAGTTGAAATGTGCATCTACGCGCTCTCATTGGTTCAAAATCGAAAATTCCCTTTTTTGGCCGCTTGGGCGCTGAATCCGAGACCGACTAAGCACCTCTCGGGGCAGACGGGGCCCTGCGATACTTTCCCACCAAATCAGCCAATCCAGTCGCTTCTGGTCACTTTTCCGCGATCTGATTGGCTCATTTGACGCAGTGGACGGACATGGCCCGCGGCCCGGCTATGCATTGGAGCTGTCGGTCGCGCAAATGGGGCGCGAAAATCATCATTTCAGACGGGAGAAAAGGCCCATTCGCGCGAGGATTCCGGGCCTTTTGTGAACATTTTTCGCAAAAACCAACCGGAGACCGCACAGCTCCGTCACACATGTGGCGAAAGGCACCGCCGCCGGTCGGTCGAGGAGCTGGTCCCCATCCCCATGATCGACACCGACCGCGAGGCTCGGACGGACGCGATGGCTTTCGCCGGTCCCAAGTCGCCTCATTTGTTAATTCCTCGTCCGCCGCTCAAGCGCGACACCACCACTCCAATCCGCCGACAAGACCGACCCGACCGACTACCTTACCGACCCTCCAGCCAGCCATGTCGACGGTCCACGCCCCGCTCATGCCGCGTCTGATGCCCATGACCATGGCTCCGACGCTCCCGTCGCGCGCCTCGGCGCCGCTCGCGTTCCTCGAGACGGTCGACCGCATCGAGATCAACGAGACCGTCGAACGCGACGGCGTCACGTACTACGTGATGGACGTGTTCCTCGAGCACCACTCGAGCCGCATCCCGACCAACAAGAGCGAGCAGACGCGTCTGAGCAGCGCGCAGCCCGACTACCGGGTCGAGCACCGCTTCAACGACTTCGCCGACCTGCGCTACCAGGTCTGGAGCTACGCGCAGCGCAAGCACGAGAGCAACACCACGTGCGGCTACTGCGACGAGTACATGCACTTCATCGTGCACTCGATGTCGCAGCCGCGCCTGCTCGTCAAGCTCGGCACGGGCGTGAGCAAGCGCAAGCAGCTGCTCGCCACGTTCTGCAACGAGTTCATCGCCATGGCCATCGGCGCCAAGATGGCCTCGCGTTCGCGGAATTTCTCGTGCGACGGCTACCAGGCCATCCCGTACATCATCGAGCGCTTCTTCCGGAAGCGCCTGTAGGCTGCGCACAAGCCTGCGCGCCTCCAATATGATCAAGACCCAAGACCAAGCCCCATTTATTCGCGTGCAATCGATCGAAGGTTGCGCTCGTCCGCTCTCGTCCTGGCGGCCCTCCCGTCAGGATTAGATAGAGTTCGCAGAGCGCACGAGGTTCGCATTGCATGATATTCATATTTATTGCTGAGTTCTATGCGCAGTTGTATAGAAAGAGGAAGACAGAGAGAGATAGCTTCAGGTGCCAGCTTTAGGTTAGCGAGGAACACGACAAACAAACCACTTCAAAAACAAGCATCCTGCTTTTTTTTTACATGGAATTGTGACTTTTTTCTAAATATGTTTTGGTCGCCAAGACCACAAATTAGCAATTCAGCTGGGATTATCGAATTTCTTGGTCAACACTGGCTGTTTTGGTCAAATTGTTCTGGCACATGGTGTGGGACATTTCGATTTTTTTGTGGAGTGGTGCAAAATCGAACTGTGTTTTTGCGGGAACGCTTTAGAATTGCGACACTCTTCTTTCCCTAATGGACGCCAAATTCACTTTTTTTTTTATGAACATGCGTTTTCTTCTTTTTTTAGAAAAAAAAGTAGCCATCTCTTATTGCGGGCGAGCGTAACGCTTGCAGTTGTTTTTCATTTTTAACGCGGCCATGTGATGATTAAAGCAGCAGTGGCTTGTTGAAGATCCGTTGACGGCGCTCGACAATCATAAAACCCGCGATCTAAGGCCACTCGACGCCGTCATGTTCTCTGTTGAGTCCATAGAGAGAGATCGCCACTCCATGTCCACCCCTGAATAATAGTGTAAACGCCGACGCATTGTGCTTCAAGTTGTTCATTCCCTTGCGCGATGGCGTTTCTATTGACGCGCGAACGCCGATTGGGTTCATATCTCGCCACCATGTCCGAGCTAGGCGCGTTCTGTGCGTGTTCATGCTCCTGACGACCTTGAACTTGGATTTGAGTTTGCCCCGCGCTTTCTACGTGCATGCTACAGTACTGTACACTGAGGCGTGCAAAAGATGGAGCACCATGCTCACTCATGTCCGTCGCACCCGCGCCCACGTCCGACCCCGAGATTGGCTCTGTGTGTTGCACATAGTCGAATGCCGAGGCCTTCGCTGCCAGCCTTCGTGGTGTGATGAATGAAAGATAATCGAGCCACGGTGATCTCGCGGTATTCTGAACGGAAGGTGAGCAATCAACCTGACTGGGGCTCCAACAGAGGAAAGAAACGCGTTGGTGGTCGACGTACGTCGACGCACAGTACTGTACTGTGCACTACCACTTGCTCTGCTGCAGCATTATAGAGCCCAGCTCCAAGTGAATGTTGCTGCAAGAGGGGCAACTGTGCAGTGCAGTGCAGCGTTTTGGTGGCTACATTGGTGCTAGGTCCTGAACACCGATGCTACTCAATGCCGCCGAGACGGTCGGTTATAGAAATGGGCCAAGAAGGGAACCGCAGGTTCACTTTCGGCGCTCCCATTGTATCCAATGCTTCAGGATGCGTTGTTAACAAGTGCAGTTTGGTGTAAGGTGCAGGTATGATGCTCTACTTGAAGTGCTCCCAAGTCCCACTGAGTGCGCCGCACGCAATTCGAGGCGCAAACTCGCGGAAATGAGCCACTGCTCGATTGCAGCGCTCACTTGGGAGATCCCACCAGCTACAGCTTTTCACGGGCCATCTGATACATTGGTATTGCACTGCTCATCAGTGTCGGTACAGGTGTCAGTCCGCTACAGGTTACGGTGGGTGTACATTTCATCGGCCCAGATCCGATACAGTCGAACTCAGAGTGTCCATAATTCGGGCGGGCAGCCAACTACAGAAGACAGCGCGCGTCTTAGCATATCTTGCGTTGCTCGCTGCCACACAAGAAATGTAGCTCTGGGCGGAAGTGACACGCACTGTCAGCACCCACTGGCTCTTAGATCGGAAAGCGCAACTCGGACAGTCCAGAAGCCCTTGCACCAACCACTGGCGCGTTAACGAAATGAATGTTTCAACGTGTAGGTCCTTCCCTCGCTGGACGCTGGGGAAACGCAGGTGCGAGGCGAGGGCCCACCCAACAGCGCCCTCGAACCAATTTTCGCGATGTGCGCGAGTGAAAATTCCTCCTCGCGGGGTTGCACTTCCTTCGCGATCGGCACGCCCGCCGCCGACGTGCTGCGCCTGCCACGTTGGGACCGCAGCGCCAGTCATTATCGACCTGATTACAGCAATGTTGCGCGCACTGGAACAGGAACGAGCCCTCGGCGCCGTGTGGCGTTTCATGGCGCCTTCAAATCCAGTCGACAGCTCACTTTAGTCACCTGTCATAAACAATACACATGCAAATTAGATAACACCAGCGACGAAATAATGAATTATACTCGAATTATGGATATTACGAAAACTGATAAACAATTTTCTTTAATAAAAACATATGAGTATTATAGAGTAGACGGTCCACGAACGGTCCAAAGCAAACAAAATTCAAAAACTGACCAGATCGCCAGCCGGCCACTAAATAATTTTTTGGCAATGGACACAAACACTGCGCACCTTCGACGTCCATACTGAACGCCATATAAATCTCACAGAGCAGCGTGCAACACGTTGAGGTTGTCGGCCCCATTTTTATATTTTTCGTCGTTGGTAGACAATGGCGGCTCTTCCTCCAGCAATAGGCGGGCGAGCAGATCGAATGCTTTCCCACTCACTTTCCCAGCTGATAATGCGATATTAATATGGTCACCACGGCGCTGGCCCCAACCGATCACCGACGATCAATCGATAACCGAGGCCGTCTTGCCCCTCACTTTTCAAATTAACCCGCGACGATCGAGCCTCGCTCGACGCCCTATTTATAAAGCACACTCGCTGGTCGCCATGTGCCGCTTCTGGCCCGCGCCGCGCACGCCGCCGCTCGAGCCCTTCAGCCTGATCCCGACGCGGTCCTCGAGCGCCGCGGAGCCCATCAGCGTGCTCGAGAAGGTGGACCGCGTCGAGATCAACGGCTTCGTCAAGCGCGGGGGCGTCGTCTACTACGTGCTGGACGTGTATCTCAAGCACCACACGAACCGCATCCCGACCAACAAGCGGCTGAGCACCGAGAAGCGCGAGCAGCCCGACTACCAGATCCAGCGCCGCTACAGCGAGTTCGAGAACCTCCGGTACAACGTCTGGCTGTACGCGCAGCGGCGGCACGACGGCGGCAAGTACTGCAAGTACTGCGACAACTACATGGACTTCATCGTCTACTCGCTCGCGCAGCCGCGACTCGTGGTCAAGCTCTTCGGGCGCGGCAAGCGCCTGCGCCAGCGGCTCTTCCAGAAGTTCAGCAACGCGTTCGCAGTGCTCGCCATCGGCGGCAAGGCCGAGCCGCGCCAGCGCTACTTGACGTGCGACGGGTACCTAACCATCCCGTCGCTTGTCGAGCGGTTCCTCCGCGAGGACGTGTAGGCAAGGCGCGTGCAATACTGGAGAGGAAGTCGAGTGGGGACGCATGGGTGTAGTTGGTGGAGATGTTAGTGTGTAAACTGTGAAGTGTCGGTGATATTTAGGAGCACTGTGAATAAATCGGAGCGCTTTTATGGTTTAACTGGTGGTGTCCGTCGCTGTCGGTTGGTGTTTGCAATGCGGGCGTGAATAGAGTTGGTATCAGGTGAGTGTCCGAGAGGTCATTGATAATCTAGTACAGTACTGCACAGTACTCTTCAATGCAAAGTGCTTTTTCGATGGCATGCTTGTGATGCTTTATGCTGCGGTTTCAACGATGCAGCTTCATACAGCACGCCCGCCGCTTCAAAGCGTCGTGGCTCGCCAGCCAGATGCGCTGCTCAGACCTCGATTGTCGCCACCAGTCGCGACAATTCGCAGTGAACAGGCGGAGGAGGAGCCCTTTTCCCTGATATACTGTTATTGGCCGTTGTGATGCGCTGGCATATCAGGAGCAATCGCCTGCCGCCGCCTGTGCAGACCGTCGCAAGTTGCATTGCCGGCAATCTGCAGAAGCAGTAGGGAAACAACCCGACGGGTGGCTGGCCAATCTGGTCGCACGCCAACCCACTGCCCAAGGGTTCGCACCCGCAGGTGGCGACGGCGTTTCCATTTCCATCGACGCAGCAGGAGGAGGAGGAGGAGGAGCAGCGTTGATGATTTGCGGCGCCTTCAGCCGCCATCATCATCCACGGCCAGTAAAATACAGTATGTACAGTACTGTACACTGTGTGTTGCTCAAACCGCCTCAACCCTTCGGACAAGGCCAGTCTGCAACTGTAGATGGCATGCCCATCTAAAGTCCGATCTCTTGTCTACCGCAATGCATACAGCCTGGTGGCGACAGTGTTGCTGCCATAACGTGGGGTAACTTCCACCTGTAGGGTGCCGATCCAACGCCATCCCGGTCGTCACCCTCTCCTTTTTCTTCCTCTCCCATGAACCGTTTAACGAAAGGACAGGCATGCAATGGGGTTCACTTCTGGCCACATGCCGTTGAAAACCGATCGAGGAGCCGTTAGGCGCCGCTTATCGCTGCTCACGCAAATTTTCGCTCCAAAAGCGCAAATCATTCATCGCCAGCGCGCAAATTCGCCGTCGTTCCGTTGAAAATCACGTGAATTTCCGCACCACCGGCCTCCTCCGGCAGCAAACAGCGATATACACTTGCAATAAAGAGTGCAGCCACCTGCTATTGGACGCCTTCATATCCGGTGGGTTGATGAACGCGACAAATTCACTTTGCAGTGGTAATTAGTAACGTGAAATTTACGCCCCGTGCGTATGTTACTTTACTGACGCCGTTTTCTTCGGTAGTTTACGGTTGATTTTCATCGTTTTGTCCATTTTTCTGCACATCCAGCTGTTTCGTTGCACTAAAAATTTGAGCTGCCAGAACGAGCTCTCGACTCAAACTTTACATATACTGTACAGCAGTCATTTGCACCCATCAAGAGCCCACTTTGTCACTACCATTCCGACTGTTCCAAAAAACTAACGCTCAACTTCAATTTCCACCGGCGCAAAAGGCCCATTTTCACCCAATCACCGTCTGCGCATCCTCCTTTTGCATAGAAAACTCAGAATAGCAATTCGATTTATACAATAAAACCTGGTCATAAAGTAATCAGCACGCACGCACCAGCATGAAAGCAAGTGAAATTCTCTGGGGGAAGGAAGAGTAGCGCTTCCGATACGTACGCGCGAAGAAGGGGCGGGTGAGCGGGAGGAGCAGGCGCAATCCTCCTCCGCGCTCGCTTCCTTCCCAGCTCGCCGGACTGGGCGCGGCGCCCTCTCCTAGTTCCGATTCATTCCCCCACTTCCGTGGATAAGAACGCTTCCCGACGAGCTCCGCGCGTCCTATCGATCGCCGCCAGCTCTTATTTATCTTCTTCTAACCTCCACCAGCAGTAGGATGATGTCCCTGTCGCCGCTGTACTCGCCGCGCGCGTCGCCCCGCAGCGACTCGCTCAAGGAGCTGACGCCGCTGCGCATGTGGCCGTGCCAGTACACGCGCGCGTCGGACTCGCTCGCGTTCCTCAAGACGATCGACCGCGTCGAGGTGAACGAGGTGGTCAAGCGACACGGCGGGCTCCACTACGTGTTCGACGTGTACCTGCACAACCCGGACAACCGCATCCCGACGAACCGCCTGTCGATTACGCGCAAGTCGTCCATCGCGGACGCCAGCGAGGCGCGGGAGCAGCCGTCGCCGCCGCCGCCGCCGCCGCGCGAGCCGGACTACCAGATCGAGCGCCGCTTCGCCGAGTTCGAGAAGCTGCGCTACAACATTTGGGTGCACGCGCAGCAGCCGCGCCCGCGCAGCGGCTGCGTGTACTGCGAAGACATCACGGCGTTCGTGGGCGACTACAACCGCAAGCCGTCGACGATCCGCGACCGGCTGCTCTCGACGCGCGGGCGGCAGAAAGAGCTCATGGAGGCGTACGTGAACAAGATGGTCACACTCGCGATCGGCAAGGCTGGCGACGGCCAGCGCAGCCCCACGTGCCACGGCTTCGACCACATCCCCAACCGCCTCGTGCGCTTCCTAAAAAAGCGCAGCGTCATCGAGCAGCTCCACTGATCAAGCGCACCGCCGTGGTTGATTTATTCTGCCCGTGCGCAAAAGGCGAACGGGAAAGCAATAAGTATTTGGAATATGTATGTATTTGGACCAGATCGGTCAGCACAACGACTCATTGCACTGCGTGCTAGAGTACAAGAGGCGTCGCGAGGTATCGAAATGATATCCCGTCGCGTTGACTGTTTAGATAACTTACGGGGAGGCGCTGAAAAGCCGCGCGCCTTGAGAACGATACACCGATTCCCTCGGACGCGACGAAGGACCGAGTTAACGCCGTGATACAGCACTCGTGACTGCACGCCCAGTCTACTTGCGTTGACGCTCATACCTGACCATATCCGTCCTTGCACCACCACACATTCTTTTGCGCGCGGATTACCGTCGTGATGCGCGATCCGACAGCTTCTCGCCTCATTCAGGCGCGTGGAAGCGACCTAGCGCCCCGCAGAGAGAGAGAGAGCGACGGAGAAGAAGGAGAACGCGCACATAGGAGACGAACAGGACGCGTCTCGATGCGGGTCGTCGCCCCGCATACAGTATCTGCATTTCTGCGCAGCATTGAACTTGGCGTTTTCTCGCCCGCCATTCCCAGACTGGGAGCGCGCATCCTTGTGAGTTTCGAGGGCGCTGCCAAAGTTCAAGCCACGCGATCGTCCAGCGGAAAAAAGGCGAACCCACTCCCAATGTAGTGTGCACCACATCTTTCAAAACGTGGTGTGATACACATAGATTATAGTATTTTGAGTGGTACACACAAAATTGATATTTGATGTGGTAGACCTCATTTTGGAACCTATGCACGGACACTCGAACTTTCGACCACCAACGTGGAGTCAGAGCAAGTAAGGGTCGTAGCGCAGCATTCCGAAGCAGCAGCATGTGTTCCCTGCGTGAAAATGTGTTGGGCGCCGACCTATCGCGACACTACCGGTAAGCTTATGCGTAGGATATCGTGCACAGCACAACAAATCGCATTCCTGAAGTCCCGAAGCATTGGACGGACTGGGAGATGGGGAACGCGCGCCATTTTTCAATTCTGGAGGGCCGCGCAACTGTCGCACATGCGCGCCTGAGAGGCAGTCTCCGCGCCGGGCGCTCAAGTGTGTGATTGGGCGAAGGAGTGCTGCGCCAGTTTGAGTGTTGTAGAGGCTCTCTCTCTCGTTTGCGCCGACAGTTATGTAGGCGATATGCATACAGCGACATGGGTGTTCTTATTACACCGTACTAGTATTGACCAATGCGTCCTGCCCATTTACGGTAGAAGCCCACCGCTTGTCGCAGCATGCTTTAGTCACACTTTTCACCGCGTTTTACGGCCAAAGCGCGGCGACCTTGGCACTAAAACCGCAGTGTGATGCCACGCGTAAGCCTTAACTACCGCCTCCAAGCAGCTCTGGAGCCTCAGACTCGAGAGAAACGCGCCTGCGTCAGCGTTCTTTCAAATCCATGGGCGCCGCGCCCCAGCCCGCGATCAGCACGCAGTGTTCACAAAGCACTGGTCTTCTCTATGCAGGCGGAGGCGCTGCCAGCCACAAGAACGAACCATCTTGGTGAGTGACCGGCCGCCCCGCATTAGGTCACCTTTTCTCAGGCTGCTGGGCATGCTGAGACATGCTCCGTCCTTGGTGCGGACGCGATGGGTGTGCTCGTTCTCATTTTTCGCCAAGCGCGACTCTCCACACTTGTCTTCAGTATGGGGCGGCGCCCCACTCACCCCCTCCCCCCACCCCACCCCACCCACCCCATCGCTGACACCGTCCATGTCAAAACTGCCCCACCTGGCCGCCGTCCTACAGTACAGTAATTCCGCCCTCGAAGGCCTCGCCGGACAGTGGACAAAAGCGAATTCGCCGCGAACAGCACACATCAGCATCTATCCGTCGACAACATGCCACGTTTGGCTGATCTACAGCACCACACGGCTGACATGAGCCACTTCGGCTTCGTGTGGGACGTCACAGGCGAGAGTTTCGCCGATACGGCCGCGAGCGAGAGCTACGCCGACTCGCGGGTGATCGAGAGCTTCGCCGACTCGGGAATCAGCGAGGGCTTCGCGGACACGACGAGCAGTGAGCGCGACCGGGAGCTGGAGGCGTCCGGAAAGGTCCCGCAGCTCACGCCGCGGCGCATCGCGCCCAAGGAGTACTACGCGCCGGTGGTGTCGCTCAAGAAGATCGAGCGCATCGAGATCAACTCGTACAAGGTCGTCTCGGGCGTCGTGTTCTACGTGCTGGACGTGTTCCTGGTGCACCCGACGAGCCACATCCCGACGGTCGCGCTCCTCCAGCAGCAAACGACGAAGAAGAAACAGCAGCAGCGAACGCGCAGCACCTGCAACCGGTCGGCCAGGAGGCCTGACTACCGCGTGCTGAGGCGCTTCAGCGACTTCGAAAAGATGCGGCGCCACGTCGGGCGGTTCGCGCGCTTCCAGGTGCTCGGCACGTGTCCGTACTGCGACGCGCTGCGCATCTTCCTGGCCACGTGCTACTCGCAGCCCGTGCCCGTCATCAAGTTGTTCCGCCAGAAGCCCGAGTCGCGCATGAAGCTGCTCGAGCGGTTCGTGAACCGCATGGTGCAGCTCGCCGTCGGCCGCGTCAGCGAGACCGTCAACTCGCGGCTGCAGCACCAGGCCATGTGCACCGGCTTCAACGCGGTGCCCACGCTCGTCGACCAGTTCTTGCGCCCGCGGTGGCTCATGTGAGCGGGCCGGGCCAATGACACGCTCCTCGGTCTCAACAACAACCGGGGCGCGCGACTGGCTCAGTGAACCGGTAAATACCGGTTCTGGCCATCAGCGCTTCGTGGCTGTATCGTACAGCTTAACGAGACAGCGGGACGCCATTGCGGTCAACCTCTCTATCCCGATACGGTACTTCGTCGAGGTGTACGGTTCGCGCATTCGCGGTCAGATGATGCGTTCGAGAGCGGGAGAAGCTGTTTGTTCAGTTGTTCATGTGGGCGGGCGACTGGCGCGCGACTGAGACGCGACGGCTGAATGCGAAGCGCAGGGCACGGGTGGCTGTGCGCGCGTGAAGGTCGTGCACCAGAACGCGTGCGCACTTCCTGTTATAACTTATAATACGATCATGTAATGATACACTCTGGTATTGCGTTCCAAATCAGTTTAGAGAGATCCGTTTGAATGGTGAACACTCGTGTTCTGGTGCAGAGGTGGCGCCAATATCGCGATAAACAGGATTTACTGTCGAACCTGTTACTGTAATCGGATGACGCTGCTTGGTCCCACAGTGCAAATTCGCATTCAGCCGCCTGCGGCTGACGCGTTTTTATCCTGAGACAGCCAATCAGATCGCGTTCCGAGACCGACTCGGCTGCAAGTTCAAGCCTTCCGCTCCATCCATTGGACAAAATTCGGCTCCATCAAAAGGTCGCAACCCATTTCGCACCGGGGATGTACACATTGCACGCGCGCCAGAAGAATGAATTGAACTTTTGCACGCAAAAAGAGACAAGGACCATAGTGAGACCAAGTCTACAGCCGCACACGATCTCACCTTTTTTTTCTTTCTACAGCACCAACACACAAATTCGCGTTCACGCGCACCACACGGGATTCCATCCCATTCCCACCCGACACTTTGCAATTTACCGCGCGCCACACACACCAGAACGCCAGCCACGTCACACACATACACCAAGAACAAAGATGCCGGCCACGCTCATCACCCCGACCGAGCCCACCGAGACGCTGCGCGCCCTGCGGCCCATGAACGTGCAGCCGGCTCTGTACTCGCGCCACACGCGCGTGGTCATGCGCCTGCGGCAGCTGCAGACCGTGCGCTGCGTGCGCGCTGTCAAACGCGACGGCGCCACCTTGTACGTCATCGAGATCTTCTCCATCCACCGCGCCAACTCGCGCCTGCCCGCTGGCTGGAGCGTCAAGAGTCTGCCGTCGTCCGCGTCCGCGGGCGTCTCCCCGGAGCGCGAACCCGACGCCGTGGTCGAGTGCACCTTCGAGCAGCTCGCGGAGCTTCGCGAGCGCGTCTACCACTGCGCGCAGATCGCGCACCCGACCACACGCTGCGAGTTCTGCACCAACTTGTGCGACTACATCCTGCTGGGTATGCTCCAGCCCGGCTCCGCGTCCACCAAGCTCGCGCCCACGTCGGTGCGCGTGCGCTCGGTCGACCGGTTCGTCAACAAGCTGCAGCGTCTCGCGACCACCTCGTGCCCGCCCATGGTGACCCAGGCCTGCGGGTGCCAGGAGCGAGTCCCAAGCCTGCTGAGCGAGCTGCTCCAGCTCGGAGGCGACGACGAGATCGCCGCGTAAACCGGCGGTAGCCGCTGCCCCCTTTATCTATAAGTGCGTCGCTTGATCGAAGCTCACGCGCGCTGGGCAGCTACTACAGCCACGTCTATTTAGATGGTTTTTATGATAAGTTAGAGTGCTTGCAACCTAGTCGAAAGGAGACTAATAAAAGTGCTAATCGCCATTACGACGTCGATATAGTCTTGCTTGATCAGTCCGCGTGAGGGGAACTCTTCGAGCCCCAATCGGTGTTGCCGCTTGACGTGGTGGCTGTTATAACAACTTGTAGCCGGGGGCTCGTCGCCACCACCTTATTCAGCATGGGCAAGGGAACCCCCCTGCGCTTCACCACATCTCTGGAGCGGGATCCTGTATGTTGGGGTTCACCACCGCAGCTGAAAGGATACAATACGGGCGGCTTAGACCAGCATATAGCCCGGAGAACTCGGAGACAATGACCGATGTGTGGCCTACTCGTGAAGTATGCGCGGTGCAGATTGAGAGCGAGGGTTCATGGGCGTACACACGCATCGCAGCTGCTCGGCGCCAACCAGTAGTCGAGTTAGCTACTTATGTCCCAAGTCGCGAAGGAAGGGCCGAGAGCAGTCAACGTGGATTAAACGGCTGAAAGATGCATCAGATCAAACTCAATGGTATTCAACGATCACAAGCACAATGAATCCACTGAGCGCATGATTGAATCTCACCAGAGCAGCTTCCTAGGCGAACTCGTCATCCAGAGGGTCAACGGGCCGGTCGCAAACGCGATGGCTCTGCGTGTGTCGCCTGTCATCCTCCGCGCGTCGCGATCCCAGACGACCGTCATCTTGGTGTTACTGGAAGGATGGTATAAATCGTCTGCCCTGTCAGCTCGTTCGAGGCTGAATCCTCGTCAAGGGGCGAGAAGATTGCCGGTCAATTCGAATCGCTCGAGCTGCTCACCAACTTGTCGCAGACTTAGGTCACCAAGGTTCTCACAAGTCGACCAAGAGGCTGACGGTCTCTTTACCGCATTTGTTCGGTGAGTCTACTGGGGGATGTACATGTATTCAAAACGACATCAATGCCTCTCAATAACTCTATTACCGGTACCGTTAGATTACTTTACAAGCAAAAACACTACTTCGATCGAAATCAAAGACCGTTTGATGGTTGGCTCAGTGGCTCGGTCGCAGGAAGGCGACCAGAATCCGCACAAACTCTTGGTGAGCGTCGTCGCCCTCGTTGGCGACACTGCCGCCGGTGTTGAGCTGGCAAGCGAAGCGCAGCAGTTGGTTTAGGAACGCGGCGAGCGGCTCCATCTGCAGAGCGGCCACGCCGTCCCAGGTGCGGTGGAGTAGGCGCGGGCGCTCCCAGCACACCGACAGGTAATGCGCGACGACTTGGCACTGCGAGCAGTGGCGAGAGTGTGCGGTAACGCACTTGTCCAGCTTGGAGCGAAGCTTCCGGAGCGCGCCGAGGTCAGTTCGGATCGTGTAGGCCGGCGTGCGGTCCTCAGTAGCCGAATCCTCCGGGCAGTTGGACGATGTAGAGTCCACAAGACTAGTGGCAATGGGTGACACCGCCTCCGTGGGGTCGAAGGCAGCTGCGAACACGTTAAGCGTGGCACTGAGCGGCTTCTTGGCGTCGACGACTGCCGTGACTTCGACGCCGGGGTTGGCTGCGCGCGGTGACTCCTGCCGCTGCTCGCGGAAGACGGGGCGCGTTGGCTTGATGGACAGCGACTGCAACATGGTGGCGACTCTGACGTCTGCTTGGGTTGAAAACTGAACTTGGTCGACTGGCTACTACAGTAGATGGCGACGACTGAGTGAATTGGAAAGTGAAGGCTACAGTTGCGCCGGTTTCCGTCTGGTGCGAGGCGGGAAACGCTGGCGCTCACTTACAGTGCAATCACGCGAGATTCCGTGATTATATTGAGCGTGTGTAGCAAGATCTTCTCTCTTGCCTTCACTATAGAGACAACATGGCGAGCGGTTGCGTTGCATCTCGCTGACAGGGTCCGCCACCCGGAACGAGCGCCGATTGCGACGAACCTGCGCCAATCACGCGCCACGCACGCGTTGAAATTGCGGGCTGCGCATACAAAAGACAAGTGAAGCAGGCTGGTGGTGCCTCTAATCAAACCGACCAAACTGTTTAGATGGGCAGCCAAAAGTCGGCTCGTGCCTTGCGGCCATTTTGAGATGCCGCGTCGCATGCTCCCAGCATAGACAAGGCATCAAAACAGAATTTACAGAATTACAAAATCGAACGTGCGTTAACCGAAAATTTCACTTTCAAAATGATTATGCCAGGAACTGTGCACAAATAAGCTGCGACACAAATTTCAATTTTACGCCGCGAATCTATTTATAGGTAATTATATATTCTAAATTAACTTTAGTGAATATATTACGCCAACATATTCCAGCAAATATTAATTATTATGGGTTTATGGATAGTTTCTGGAACGCAAGTCGCAAAAAGTCGCAAAAGTTCAGGAATCCAAGGGACCGCGGTGACTGTCTCATGCGCTCCGCTGTGATTGGAGGGAGGAGAGGCTGAAGCTGCAGACGAATTGATTCGGAGGGGTGGGAGGCCGCGTGCGCACCAGCCAATCACGTGCGAGCCAATGCACCGGACCGCGCGGGCGCTCAGATTCAACCACAAAGAACGCACAAGTGCGTCTTGTGCGCATTTTCTTGTGCAATGCGCCCTCTATGAAGGATGAATCTCGGTCGCTCCGGGTTGCGAGCGGCCGCTTGCGCCAAACACACGCAGCGAATCGCGTGCGAGCAACTCGTGTGCGTGGCAGCCAGAAGAAAAGATGCGCGGTCGCGGGCGAACACGAAGCACTTGAAGACGGTGCCGAGGGACGACGGACGTCACGTGCGTGTCGACGCCGTCGGACCGCGTCCAGTTGACGTCGGCGCCTTGGGTGGAGGTGACGGCGCCGGCACCGGAAGCCATCACGGGTACGGAGCGCGTGCGTGGCGATGACCTGACGAATGGCGGCCAGCCAACGACAGGCACGAGCCAAGAGAGGCTTCGGGCGCCTCCGGCTATTCGCCGCACATACGAAAGCCAAGTCTAGCGCTTGCGCATCGGTCGGCGGCACCGGCAAAGACGTGGGCTGGCGCGTTAGTGCGCGTGACGAGGCGGGGGCCGGCTGTAATCACGGTGATTAGAAGAATCGGGTGTCGCAGGGTCAAAACTTGACCCGTTCCGGTCGTTTCAGCCGACCCTCTCAGCATACAGATCTACAGTACTCGAGTACTTAATACGGTTCATTTGAAAGGGTTGAATGAGCTGTATTTATTCGTGAGCAGGGCTACGACTTGCGATAAAACAACGCGGAGCAGACAGTCCGAATGCAGCACAGCGAGATCGATTGATATAAAAAGCGACACTGTACACCGAACTTCAGAAATCCGGTTGACGCCAGTCATGCACCACACATAAGGTGCTGTCGCGCTTGAAGTTAGCTATTTACGGGACAATGCGGTGTAATTATGGGGCATGTGGATGAGTGGGTGCCACCACTTGAAAGTGTTCGACCATGCTGTGCTTTTACGAAGTAAGACACGCTGAAATAAATGATGCGCTCTGCTTGCAGTAGATAGCATATTGCACTCGAAGTGTCTAAAACATAGCATGTAGCACTATTTTAACACCCGTTTAGCGTATGTAACCTCCGGTTTAGATAATACGAAACCCTTTCGCCGTCTGTATTGCTCAACAAATGCGAGATGGGCTAGAATAACCCCTCCAAATCAACCCCGACCCCCGCGGAGGCCTTCTCATTATCTGATTAGACGAGTTGTAATTCACCCGTTAGTACTCACTTCATCTACTGATTTTATGCTCAAACCGGTGAACAAAAACCTGGTTGGGACAAAAAAGAACAAAACTTTTGACCTGGGCGACATCACCGTTCGAGTCGCCACTACTTCTGACCCTTTCGACCGCTTGGGTCGCTTCGCTTCGCTGCTTCTCTTCGCTCCGTGACAACTGATTCTCCGCTCTTGGACGCGCACCGCCCTCGCCTTCGCCCTACAGTATTTAACAGCCCCACCCACTCCAGCGACGCGATGGTGACCGAGGTCAAGCTGAGCGCGCTGCGTCCGCTGGCGCCGGTGCCGCTCGCGCCGCAGTGCGTCTCGCAGCGCGGCCAGGTGGTCGTGGCGCTCAAGAGGATCGACCGAATCGTGGTCAGCCGCCTGCCCGGCGAGAAGGACGTGACGGGCACGTACGTGATGGAGCTCGTGCTGCGGCCGGAGAGCCGCATCCCGACCAGCAACCAGCGCGCGCGGCTGCTGCCGCTAGCCGGCACGGTCGCCACGCGCTCGGCGAGTGGCTCTGCTACTTGCACCAGCGCTGCTTGCTCGCGGTCGTCACCGCCGACGCTGCGTGTGGAGAAGAAGCTGGCGGCGTTCGGCGAGCTGCGCAACACGCTGTACAGTATCGCGTACTCGTCGCACAACGTGACCTTCTGTGCGTTCTGCAAGAACCTGATCGAGTGGGCCGTCTGGGGCCACGTCGAGCCCGGCGCGCTCGCGCGGCTCGTCATGAACGAGGACAAGATGGCGCGCACGCTCGAGAAGTTCGTGTCCGAGCTTGTGGACCTTATGGTGCACTGCTCGGCGCCCGAGGGTGGCATCCCGTGCGCCGCGCTCTCGCGCATCCCGCCGCTCGTGCACGAGTTCCTCTTCGACGCATGAGTCGCCTCGACAGCATCGCGAAGAAAAAACCACGGGCGACGACGGCGCAGTCACAGGCAGCGCACTTCGCGCTCCGTTCTCCGCCCGTACTTGCTTGCTGTTGGGCACCGGAGATGTGCTCGTTTTCTCTGTAGTATTTGCTTATTAGTTATGCGTGTTCTGTTTTCTTTAATTAATAAGGCGCCGTGAGGAAGCGGTTTATGAGCCATTTGCACATTCGAAAGCGCTGTTGGAGGGTGTTCATACCTGTAAGTGCAAAGCGAACCTCTCGAACGATGGCGGCGCCATGGAGCGCATTGGGGAAGAGAGAGAGACGACAGCGAAGGTGAAGAACGCGAGACATGACAGCGATTGGCACGCTTCCAGCGGCATCGAACGCAACGGTTCAGCGTTATGAACCCTCTCGCCGATCCTCCTCGTGCAGTGGACCAATGTGGAACTAAGGTGGATGGCTTCTGGGAGGAGCTCGCGGTGATAATCACGACAGCGGGTTCATCACAGCGGAGAACGCAATGTCAACGTTACAGTCTTACTCTACCGTAGAGTCTACGTACTGTACAGGGTACTGCAAGGACGCACTCGTGCATTCGTCGGTCAGCATCACAGTGCACTCTGGGTGCTCTTCAAACGTGCGAGCACGGTACTGCTGCACAGCTCTTCCCAGCCGGCCACCAAATGCTGACAGCTGGCGCCGTGAGTGCGGGTCCAAAAACGCGCAAACACGCATTTTGCGACCTCTGATTGGTCAAAACACCGACATTTGTGATGTTGAAGTCTGTTTTTCCGACCAGGCTGCTCATCCAACGGACCCGATTGGATGAGGTCGCCGTCGCAATGTCATTTTTGTATCGCAAAACACATCACGAAGCGCACCGCTTTTGCGTGTTTACCGCTGTTCTTTGGTCTGAACCCCATAGGGTAAGTTCGCTGTCGAAAAGTTGTCATTTCGGTTGGGCGCTTCGCCCAGCCCATCCGCTCATCTAAACTTTTGTTTGGAGGAACGGCCGCGAAGCACGCAGTATCCATATAATGTACAATACGGTACAGTTACACGTCTACCGCTTGACGCGATTGCCGGCGCCCTGACTGGCGTAGGCGTCTTCGAAGGACGCTTACGCTTCGTCCACGAGAACATGTCACGCGACGATGGCAGCCGTGATATACAAGAATCGGCGTCAGAATGAAGGTCACGACGTGTTTTCCCTCCACTTTCGTGCATATGCCGCTGAGCCAGGTTAGACACGCGAGTGAATGCTCATTTTCGAATGCGCGCTCGCCCGACGCCCTCTCGCTCTTCAACACTAGCCCCACCACTTCCTCCACTGACCGCGATGTCCTCGCTAGGCGTCGCGAGTGCTTCCAAGTCGCTGCTGCGCCCGCTCTCGCTCGAGCCGCTGGTGCCACAGCAACTCTCCAGTCGCGGCCACGTCCTGACGGCTTTCAAGAAGATCGACGCCGTCCGCGTCGTGCGCAACCCCGACCAGTCGTCTGACTGCAAGTACGCCGTCGAGGTGTTCTCCGGTCGGCTGCGCAGCCGCATCCCGACGGTCAACGGCCCCGTCGCCTCTCTGTCGGTGTCGAGCGCAGGCAGCTCCGCGTCCAGACAGCCCACGGCGACGGTCACCAAGTCGCTCGACGACTTCGTCGACCTGCGCTCGCAGCTCTACAACGTGGCCCACGCCTCACACAGCAAGGCGCACTGCGACTTTTGCCGCGAGATGATCGAGTACGCGCTCTGGGGCAACCCGCAGCCCAACGCCGTGGCTCGGCTCTTCGGAGACGACGAGAAGATGCTGCAGTCGCTGACCAAGTTCGTCGGCGCTCTCGTCCCGATGATCGAGTCCGGATGCTCGACACCGACCGGTGGCAGCATGTGCCGCGCGCAGGCCAAGATCCCGCGCGTGGTGCACGAGTTCCTCTTCGGGCCGAGCAGCGAACGGGATTGAGAGCTGTAGCGAGCACGACCGACTGGAATGATGCGTGGATTAATTTATGTTTGAGCAAACCATGCACGCTTGACTCTCAACGTGCAACCACGACACTCGTCTGACCAGCATGTGTTGACAAACATCAAAGAGTGGTGGTATGTAGAGCTGAGTACAGTGGATCAGACAGCTCATCAAACGTGCCGTTTGGATGAGCTTCATCCCCGCTGAGAGCCCATCACAGTGCTCTTGGCGTGTTTCTTGCTGCTGTTCTCTGCCCCACCAATACGTTTGGAGCCTCAAGATTGCCTCTCGAACGCTGTCCGATTGGCTATATAACTTACCAGAACCGTCCGTCCATCCTGCTCATCTAAACGATCGGAGCGATGACCGCAAACTGTTGACCGCACAGGTGGAATCAGAGCGCGCCCGAGCAATGGCGCAGTCACGGAGGGGCGAGAGCGACGAGACCACGAGAAAAAGTGGTCCACTGGGCTGAGGAACACGGTATGCATCCAAGACTGCCATCAAACGTGCCAACAGCATAAACATCTCCGTGGCAAGTTCTACCCTTTCGCGATCGCTCGTATATGCCAAATGGTACTGTACATGGTCTCAACGCCTCTCATTTTCGAAAACGCACCGTGCAGCTATTATCGTTCACCAGGCTACCAACCACCTACAGACAGCGGGCCAACAGTCCCGGCCAGCACGCTCCATCACTTCCGCCCTCAATGTCCTCGCCGAGCATCGTCTGCCCCTCTAAGTCGGCGCTGCGCCCGCTCTCGCTCGAGCCGCTCGTGCCGCAGCAACTCTCCAGCCGCGGCCATGTCATGTCAGCACTCAAGAAGGTTGTCGCCGTCCGTGTCGTGCGCAACACCGACAGATCCCCCGGCAGCAACAAGAAGTACGTCGTCGAGGTGTTCGCCGGGCAGTTGCGCAGCCGCATCCCGACGGCCCCCAACCACGGTCCCGCCGCCTCGCAGTTGACACGGAGCGCCACGTCCAACCAGCCCGCATCAACGATCGCCAAGTCGCTCGACGACTTCGTCGACCTGCGCGAGCAGTTGTGCTTGGTGGCGCACAACGCGCACGAGGCGGAGCAGTGCGGCTTCTGCCGCGACATGATCGAGTACGCGATGTACAGCAACACGCAGCCCAACGCCGTGACCCGGCTGTTCGTGGACGACGAGATGATGCTGCAGTCGTTGACCAAGTTCGTCGGCGACGTCTTGCCGATGATCGAGTCCGGGTGCTCGGTTGCGCCGGGCAGCAGTGTGTGCCGCGCGCAGGCCAAGATCCCACGCCTGCTGCACAAGTTCCTCTTTGGGCAGAGCAGCGAAAGGAGTTGAGAGTTGTACCGACCGCAGCAGGAACGGCATAGCTCACATCACTTGGACGTATCGGATAATTTATGCATGAGAAGGCCTGGCCAAACAATGAAATGTGAAGTGTTCGCGCTGTTGCAGTTGAAGTCACCCACCCGCCTATGTTGCCGTCACTCAGAGCTGTATTGTTGCTGCACGACGTTGCTCCGGTCAATCGACCAGTGTGATCCTACCCTCGGCCTCGGGGTACGTGATGAGTCGCTTCTTGATTAAGTACCCGCCAACAATCGCCGTGACCAGGTCGGCGATGCGGATAACCTCGCCGTTGCGCCACGCTGTGCAGCCGTCGCCACCATTGGCGATGAACTGGGTCGCGGCCACAAGCACCTCGGACTCCGGGTCGATGCCCCCTCCAGTCTCGTCTTCCATGGCTGTGATCGATGGAGGCTGCGTCTTGACGTCCACGGTTAGTCGCAGACCCGAAACGTGCGGGTATGAGCCCGACATTTGCGGATACTTGGACAGGTGCTGGTTGAGCGCGTCGCGAACGAACTTCGCCCGGATGCGAAGTAGCACTGTGGGGCAGGGGATCGGCATCTCATGGCTGACCATTCCGGCGGTGACGCTCGTGCGCGCCTCGTAGACCTTGTTGCCGCGAATAAACCCACCGTTGATGAGTCCAAAGTCGGCGTTGAGCTCGTTACGAAGCGCGTCCGCCACCAAGTTGCCCATGCTGCACTCGCTGGCACGCAGGGACGCTGTCTTGGTCGACAGCGGGAGTCCAAGTAGTGCCAGCACGCGTTTTTTGTCGCCCGCGGCGTCCTCGCCCTCCAGCATCTGCATATACTTGTGAATGATCTTCTGGCACGCGGCCTGAGGGGGGATATGCTGGTTGGCGATCATCTTCCACTGCGACGAGACGGTGAGGGCGCGCTCAGGGTGCTTGGACGACTTGGACAGGTGGAACTCGAGCTTCCCGAGCCAGAAGGCGTTCTGCCCTGACTTGTGGATGAGCGTGTTGGCCGTGTGCAGCGTGAACGGCTCGTGGTCGTGGCCGCCCAGAATGGCGTCGATGCCCTGGACCCGCCGCGCCAGTTGCCGGTCTTGGTCGATCGTCAGGTGGGTCAGCGCGATGATAAAGTCGGCTCCGTGGGCGAACAACTGGTCGACGCAGCGCTTGGACGTCCTGAACACGTCGTCAAATACCACCTCATTGCCCGGGTGCGACAACTGCGGGGTCTCCTGCGTGCACACGCCGAAGATACCAAGCTTGAAGCCGTCGCTAAGCTCGACCACTTCCACGTCAGTCACGCCCTCCATGACCTTGCCCGACCCGCGCTCGAGGACGTTGGAGCCGAGCCACTTGAACTTGGACTCCTGCATGCGCTCGTGGAGCACGCGCGAGCCAAAGTCGAACTCGTAGTTGCCCAGCACCACGTACTCGATCCCGAGGTGGTTCATGAGCTCAATTATGTGCGTGCTAATACCGTGAGTGTACCACGCGAGGATAACGCATCATCAAGTCAGCGCCATACTAAGTGTGGTATGCTGGTGGCAATGAATCCAACGCACCCCTTGCACCGCTCGCCGATCTCCGAGCCTGACATGAAGTCGCCGTTGAGCGTCACCAGCAGCGTCGCGTTTGCCGGCACCGCCGCTCGCTCGCGTTCTAGCAGCGTCGCGAACTCCGCGATCCCTCCGCGCCCGTGCTCGTCCGGGTGCATATCGTAGACGTCATTGACGGACAGCACGACGACCGTCGCCGACTGGTCGTCCGCGTCCATCTTCTTGCCCCAGTTGGTCATGGCGCTGGTGTACCGCAGACGCTGGGAAGACGGGAACACAGTGCAGTACAGTACTGCGAGGGTAGCAAGCAAAAGACAATAGAGCACGAGCGCGCGAATTTCCGAGTGGCGTGGTTGAGTAGCGAGCACTGTTTGGCTTCCGCTGGATCTGCGAAGTATGGCACTTCAAGCAGGGGTAAAACACCTATTCTGAACATCCAAAATGACTACTTCAAACTATGAAAGGTGAAAAGACCTATTGAAGTAATATTCTAGGTACTTTTAGGTACTGGCACCTAGTTTACATAAAACCAGCTGCCAGCTCATCAAACGTGCGAATTGGACGAGCTCTTTGTTTGTTGCGTGCAGAGGACGACGCGCCTGGCGTATTCGAGCATTCATACGCTTGGAGCTTTCAGATTGCCTCTCCAATGTGGTTGTATCGGTACCTACGTGATATCAACACCCAGACGTTCGAAGCGATGACCGCAAACTGTCGGTCAAGCGTTTGGGCAGCACAGTTCGGAACCAGTAAGCCCCATGTAGACGAGCTTGAGACGATATACCCCCCAGTACGTACCCAGCAAATGGGAGGACCGGGAGCGACGAGGCGACAAAGTCCACACTAGAGTGGAGTGTACGACTGGCATCAAACTCGTCAAACGCATAAACATTTTTTTTTTTTCCTTTTGGAGCACGCTACAATACTCCGAGGTTCTCATTGTCGAATGTGCGCCCTCGTCCTTCTGTTTCCTTCCCCAGACTCCCCCCACCGACGTACAACGGACCAAAACCACCGGGCTAGCACGCTTCGTCCGATTCGAACCTCCATGTCCTCGCTGCGTACTACCCGTCCCTCCAAGTCTCCGCTGCGCCCGCTCTCGCTCGAGCCCGTCGTGCCTCAGCAGCTATCCAGTCTCGGACACGTCTTGTCGGCTATCAAGAGGATCGACGGCGTCCGCGTCGTGCGCAACCACGACCAGCCCTCTTCCGACGACGAGTTCGTCGTCGAGGTGTTCTCCGGCCGGCTGCGCAGCCGCATCCCGACGCTTAACAACCACGGCCCCGCCACCACGCTATCGATCTCAAGCGCCGCACCCAGAGGGCCCACGTCCACGGCCACCAAGTCGCTCGACGACTTCGCCGACCTGCGTCAGCGGCTGTGTAGGGTAGTGCGCAAGGCACACAAGGCGGAGCAGTGCGACTTTTGCCGCGACATGATCAAGTACGCGCTCTGGGGCAACGCACAGCCCGGCGCCGTGGCTCGGCTCTTCGGTGACGATGACAGTATGCTGCAGTCGTTGGCCAAATTCCTCAGCGACCTCGTACCGATGATCGAGTCCGGGTGCTCGACGGCGGTAGGCGGCACCAGCTGCCGCGCTCGGACCAAGCTCCCGTGCGTCGTGTACGATTTTTTCTTTGGGCCAGGCAGTGAGTGCATCTGAGAGTCGCGTTCGTGTCGTATATAGAGAGTTGTTCCTCATGTACATGCAGTCAAGTCCGTCGTCTGATCTGGTCTACGCACTCGTACCAAGCGATTGTCACAGGTATGATCGGAGCACTCGGCCGCCCCTTCAACGTAGGCGAGCGAGCTCACTTATCGCATGACTCGTTGCGAGCATCGAGTTCGTTATGAAACCGAGGAGGTAAATTGGAGAATGAATCGATTGATCGCCGTTTAGTTCGTGTCGTAAATCTCGCCATTTCCGACTCTAACGAGCTGCAGATGCAATGCCCTGTGATCTCGCTCTTGCGGCATACAAAACTCAAATGTAAATCTCATGCAGATCTCGCGGCGGACGCCTTCAACCACTTGCAGCACTCGCCTGCTGCTTCTGTCCAATCAGCGTCGCCGCCGC